>JANSVB020000111.1:64792-81644 GCA_025504935.2 Erythroxylum haughtii | reverse complement strand
GTGTGATGTTTGGTTTTGTCTGTTCTGTCTTGGGTGGCATCCATGTATCCTCCCAGGGGGTATTTGGGTGTTACACTTCAGCTAAATAGGCTAAAGTGATCCGTGAGGTATTGAACGTGTTTTGTATGGTGAGTGGGCATAGCGCTAATTTTTCTAAGTCAAGAATTTATTTTTTAAATTCTGTTTCTCGTGTTATGAAGTCCCGGGTACAACAGTTGCTAGGAGTAGCAGTTACTTCTGACTTGGGCAAGTATTTGGGTGTTCCGTTATTGCATGGTCGTATTTTAATTGCTCATTATAAGCATATTGTGAGTTCGGTGGAGACTAGGCTGGCTGATTGGTGTTTTAAATTTCTAAGTCCCGCTGGGAAGAAAGTGCTTATTAAGTCTTCTATTTCTTCGCTACTAATTTACACGATGCAAACGATTTAGTTACCTTTCTCCTATTTGTGATAATTTAGATCGTTTGGCTCGTGATTTTTATTGGAATTCCTCGCAAGATAGGCGTAAGCTACATTTGGTTGGTTGGAATTGGCTTATTCGGCTAAAGAGTTATGATGGTCTTGCTTTAAAAAGTTCTAAATTGATGAATGTTGCTTTGTTGGATAAGTTAGGATAGAAGTTATTTTTGAATGGTTCTACTTTGAGAGTGAAGGTGTTACGTCGTAAATATTGTAATGGTGCGTCTATTCCCTTTTTTGCTAAGGTTTCGGATTCCAGTTTATAAAAGGGGATAGTTAAAAGTTTTGATTTGTTGTTTTCTCTTTCAGTTTGGAGGGTTGGAGATGGTTCTCGGATTAGTTTTTGGTTTGATTATTAGTACTCAGGGGGACCCTTTAGTGGATCATATGGATGGTTCGACAGTAGGGAAAGAATATTTTCGAATAGAATATATAATTAATGATGGTTCCTGGGATTTTTCGGACTTACATTCTGTAATTCTGAATCATCTTAGGGAGGTTATTTAGGCAATTCCTTTGCCTTTATTTACTTCAATGCAGGATACTATGTCTTGAAGTTTTTCTTCGAATGATGCATATTCGGTTCGAACAGCTTATAAAGCACTTCTTTTGGAAGAGATATATAATATTTCTGTTTCGTCTATTTTTTCTTGGTTGTGAAAAGTAGCTAGTTGACCGAAATTAAAACATTTCTTGTGGTTACTTGGGCATTCACGTCTTCCGACGAATTCTTTGCAGTTCTCAAGAGTTTTGGCTACTTCTAATTTGTATAGAGTGTCATTTTTATATGTTGAGTCTCCTTTGCATTTATTGTGTGATTATAATCGTGTGGTTGCATGGCGATAGTAGTGGAATGTTCCTGATGATTTTTTTTATCGCGGAGGATTTGGTTGATTGGCTAGCTTTGAATCTGCGTGCTCGTGTTGTGGATCCTTTTGATTTTAACTGGGCACGTTGGTTTCTGGCAGGTACTTGATAGTTGTGAAAGACTCGAAACTTATGGGTCTTTCAACAGGAGTTTATTTCCTTAGCAACTTTGAATGGTTGTGTCTTTAAAGTTGCAATAGATGTATCATTGACTTTTTGATTCAAAACTGAAACTTCAAAGTGTGAGGTGTTGGATTGGTTGGATTGCACCGTCAGCTAGTTAGGTGAAGTTGAATTGTGACGACAGTTATATTGTTAATCTTGGGCTGACTAGTGATGGAGGGTTGTTGCGTGATTCATTTGGTAATTAGCTAGGGGTATTCATTTCGAATTGGTGTTTTAGCTATCTTGGTGAGAGAGTTATGGTTCATTCAGGATGATTTGATTTTTGCATGAGATAACGGTTTTTAACAAATTGTCATAGAATCTGATAGCACGGAGGCGGTGCGAATGGTGACTTATGGTGTTATCTCTTCACATTCCCTATTTATTTTGGTTGTGAATATTCAAGCTTTACTTGTTAGGAATTGGAGTTATTCTATTAGACATATGTTTGATGAAGGTAATTTTGCAGCAGATTGTCTGGCTAAATTGGGTCATGACATTTCTTCAAATTTTCAGATTTGGAACGATATTCCTGAAGCCCTCTCCTTGATTATATGGGCTGATGCCTGAGGTATTTCTTTCATGAGATAGTTTTGGTTTTCTCTTAGTTGTAACAAAAAAAACATAACTATTAAGTATTAACAAAAAACTTTCTTATCTGAAGAAGTTGTCTCTATTATCTCAAGTGTACTTGTCTATATTTGTTATTGTATTTAATCAATTGTTTGTTCATTATCTTTTTCGTTAAAAGTTGTTGAGAAAATCCTCAACTGAGGTTAACACGAGTTGGTCATGTTATTGGATGTGGATTACTTTTACAGGTTGTGAGGATGAAAAATAGTATCAAGGGTTGAGTAAGTCGGCTCAGTAAAAGTATTAACCTGAGTGAAGGCCTTGTAGATGTAGACAAAATATGCCAAACTACGTTAACAAATTTCGTGTATTAATTTGTTATTTTGTTTTTGATTGTTTTTATTTTCGTTTTCGTTTTCGTTTTTGTTAGAAAGTTTATAGCGACTGCGGCTATTCATAATTTATACGAAACTACGCCCTTTCAAATTATCAATTTAAATTTTTAGTTCAAAACATCTCCATTCTTTATTTCCATGTACCAAAAAATTATTTTTAAGAAAAAAGGAAAGAAATCAGCGCTGTTCATCCATTCATTTGGATGTACGATGTACGAGGGAATTGCATTTGGAATTGGAATTGAGCAGAGTATTCAGTAAACCTTTGCTTCCATTATTGTGTACAAATAAAACTTAAGAATATCTGTCTTTTACAGAAGTTGAAATGGCTAATAGCTCACAGTGATTTCCAAGGAATCAAGTAACGAAAAATGGGTTTTCACAAAACAACAAAAGAAAAGAGCAAGTACTTGATTGCCAGATTGCATTATTAATAATAGCAATACCATCTGGCTAGAAGGTTTATTTCTCTCTCAACTTTTTGGTTATAGCAAAAGCTGCACCTGCCACAGCAACAACAATGGCTGAAACTAGGATGGTTGTTTTCAGTGTCTGCATTGCCTCCTTTTTTGCCCTTTTTTTCAGTTTTCTTTCAGCCTCTTCTTGTTCCTGTAATTGCAAATGATCAAAACATCATCAATAGCTCATTTGACTGATTATATTGTTTCCCGAATCCCTTTCTTCCTCTTAGTTCGCCACCAAGGCTGTGAACTCAAATTCGGCAGCGGACTCGAAATTGTAAACATGCAATCTCTTTCAAGTGATTGTAGATCGTTTACTCTTCGTAATGTTCATGATAATAACTAAAAAGGCAAGCTGAACCGTAATTCAATAGAACACATTAATTTGCGTGCACTACTATGAACACTATTATGTAAATGTATCCTTAAGACGGGAAATACAGGTAAAAGGCAGGATTCTGAGTTTCGTTAGTCATATTCAGGCCAAAGATGTACCTTGACCTCTTTGGAGGTGGCAATGTCAGAAGATACAGGATCAACTTCAACCTTCTTGTTTTGGCCAGGATTCAATTCACCTTCGGCATCTGCGGCCGGAAACGTGGAAGCTCCATCAGTAGCCATATTTTCCTGGAGTATATGGAATTTTTATTTCTTTGAGAGCTACAATTTGTTAAGGAAGCAAGAGGAAAAAAAGAGGGAGATCCTGAGATCGTGGTTTTAACATGGACAGACTTCATTTCCATGTGTCAAGTTTTATGTGAGAAGTTAGTTATTGTTTGATGGGTCTCGATCTTCAAAAACCATCCACTCTTGTCCTTTGACTGCCCGAGAAATTTGTGGGGGGCTTGAGGGAACTGTGTTTACATTCAGCTGGTCGCCATGTGTCCGGCAACACTTGGATCAAACCAACAATTCCGCTTTGACGATCAATTAATACCATAGCCTAGTTAGGCATCTCTTTGAAACCTTAAAGACTTTTTACCTGTATTTTTGTTTGCTTTTACCTATCATTTGAAGTTGAACAGTTGGAAATCTGCTTATATTGGATAGTTCAGGTAATAATAGTTTTCCACGTCCATAACTGATATTCAAATCTTAGCTTATATGTTAGAAGGATGTGTTCCTTTATGTAAATTCTTTGATCTGAGCATAAAAAGGATTTGTCTTTATTATTCAAACAAGTGATGTGATATTGAAAAATATCATCTTGGACATAATAAAAGTTACAGAGGTCTTTTCTAAAACATTGGAAAGTCCTTTCCTCAATTTTGTGCATGCCTAAAGAACTTACAAAATCATTATTACACTGATAACCAGTAATTGTTTCGCCGGTCATTTGGTAACTTGCGCTGCTAAAGAAAATGCCTTACTTGTTAAGAGGACGAGTTCCCAGAACATGATGAGCAACATTGAGCTCTCTGGTGGGTCTACATTTCACCAGCACTGCAAATTCTACCTTGGCTGCATGTTAACCACGTCAGACAAAAGCCATCAGGTTGAGGCCGTTGATTTATCAGTAACTAGTTTTCCATCTTGTCTGCAATGCATATCAAACCAAGCCCTAACTTTTAGACCCGAAGCCAGGAGGACTTGGCCTTGATGATACCGAATCTACAAACCGCCGCCTTGATTCTGCTCTTTTCTTCCTCCTAGCAGTACCAGGGGGAGCCTTACCGAACAATCAATCAAAAGACAAAAAATAGTTAGCTTATGTATTTCTAAATTTGTCCATGGAGGTTATAAGATGGGAACAACCATACATTATAGATAATGAAAGAAAATACTACGAGCAGGAACTGTCATATTCAATGCACCTAATTTATTTTACGTGATGAGCATTCTCAAACCATATTTCACAATAAGCACACAGGTATTGACTCAAAAGTGTTATAAAAGCATGTAATACAGATATGTACAGACAATCTCAAGTGATTACCTTCTGCTCAGTTTTAAGTGCATCCTCAAGATTGCTCAGAGCAGGAATAGATCCACCCTCCATTACACCCATTAGATTCTTCATACGGACACGCATTTGAAAGAGTTGAGCAACAAGTTGACTCACCTATTATTAATATCAGACATTTAAAAGCACAGAGTCATTCAAGGATGTCAAATTCAACCAAATAGAAATCAGATTTACCTGTTGCTCGGTTTTCCCAGAATCCTGAGCAACCCTTTTCCTTCTGGCAGGAGATTCTGCTAACAGTTCTGGCTTCTCTCTTTCCTCTGCAAGAACATCATAGAATAGAAACTGAGGACCAGATCTACATGGGGTCGCTGAATTAAAATTAACTATTTCACATGAAAGTCAGATAAATATACTAGAAACAGTTTATAAGCAGAATACACAAATATTTGATTGGCCGTGACAATTTAAGTTTGAGAATCAGCTGTGCAGTTCCATAACACCATTGTATGATATCCAAAATATCGAAACTAAAGAATACCGGTGTCAAACAAAAAGGCTACAGAGTGAACAGACCAAAAGGTGTTACATTAAGACAACCCATAGAACAAATATTGGTTTTCATTAACTTTTACACTCTATCACTCAAAGGCAATTTCTCACAGTGCCAGCTTGACGTATGTCTGGACAAGATATAGGAGCCTTTACATCTCCCATTATCCTCCAGTAAATCTCACACAAATTAGGGAATCTACACTTCGGTAAACAAAGTTTACATAGATTGGCTTTACAGTTTTGTTACTAGGTAATTGCATTAAAGGTCCTTTTATAGGAAAAAAGAAGCGCACGAGAGAAAGAATCCATTCTTTCCCTCCTTTTGGATATGGCATCCTTTCACATGCTTCCAGCTAGCCGTATACAGCAAGGAGGACTACCAACAGAGGGCTATAAAGACACATGTAACAAATTAATATTGGAAGAAACACAAATAATGATGTCACATCAATGATTTTCTCACATATTTCTCATTGACATCCTATAGCGATATTTTTGTCCACCCAGCTTAGCAAGTTTCACTATCAAATACAGTAGTAAGCAGGAGTGAGAAGAATGAGACCAGGGGTCATAGCTTCAATCATTGCTTCCATGATCTTTAAATTCTTCTCTGATTCTCTAACCTGTGCTGGAGTAACCTGTATTAATGCACATGCAGTGTAAGTTAGCTCAAAGCTTCTTCTGATACCCCTTAGAGTTGAAAGACGCTCACACCCAGTATATTTATGAGTTAAAGCAAAAAAATGGCTGCCAAATACTGATCAAAAAAATTTTCAGGTACCCAAGAACTGAGAAAGATCCAGTTCTATTTGATAGAAAAGAATGAAGACAATGATAGAATAGAAGCAGTTTTCCACACCTTTCCCATTCCTGGTATCATCCCTATGACACGAGTCATGGAACCCATACGTGCCACAGCACGAGTTTGTTTTAGGAAGTCATTGAAGTCAAACTTGGCACTCATTATCTTCTTTTGCAAATCTTCTGCATCTTCCTGGCGCATCTACATAGAAATGCCAACAAATTAAAAAATTATATATAGACGAAGTACCAAAGTCATTTCAAAAAAACATGAAACCTGATCTCCTGGGACTTACTACTTCTTGCGCCTTCTCTACAAATGAGAGAACATCTCCCATTCCTAAGATGCGACCAGCCATTCTATCAGGATAGAAAGGTTCAAGGTCATCCATCCGTTCTCCCCGTCCTACAAGTTTTATGGGTTTTCCTGACACCTGTCACCATTAAACTATTGAGGATATATCTGAGGACACAATTTCAGTGGGAAAAAACTTCATTTAGTATATATATAAGCAAGTTGAATAATGTCTAATGGTACATCTGAAAAATGCATGACTATTAATTTCACCTCTCACTGTTATCAGCCATTAAACATGTAACATAAAAAAGCACATGTTTTTCCAATAACTGGTCTTCAGAAACAAGTGAATACGCACATAATATGGGTATTGATATTTATGTTTTCTAAATGTCAGGTAATGAACCAGTTGATACTGTTTCCTTTAAGACAAGAACATTCAATTTGGAATGTTGGAAATTTCACAAGGTTGGGACAATTACAATCTTAGTCTGAGTGAGTCTCGTGGACCAAAGAAAAAAAAAGGGAGAATAAAATTTTTGATCATTAATGTCAGCATACTCTCTCTCTCTCTCACACACACAGTTTAACAGATCTACCACAAATGTCCTTGAGAAGCTCATAAACAAATATCTAGCTATCGAATAAAAGAGAGCCCAAATCTTTATTTGGATTTACTTTCAATTGTTATAGTGACACTATGATCTTTCCATGAACACTGAACTTTATTGCTTCATCTCAGGCTCAAAGCTTCGTATCTCTCAAGATGTTGAAGAAACTTCTTTCATACAAAACTTTAGTTTCGCCAAAGAGCCCATGGAATTCAAAATCCCTACAATCTTACCCCAATATCTCAAGCAGGCAGCTGTCACATCCCATTATGGAAGACAAATTTTAACACACATAGAAAACTTACCAAACAATAGTTTCTGAATAATTTAACATAAATAAACCAGTGTGAAGAGCAAGTGATGCCAATTCTTTTGTAACCGAATGGCAAGTACTTATCCTGAAGTATTTAGCATCAAATATATCCCAATTCCAAAGGAAATTGCACATTAATAGTCCAGAGGAATCATAATTCTGACCTCTTTGACACTTAAAGCTGCACCACCTCTTGAATCACCATCTAGCTTTGTCAAAATTGCACCCGAAATTCCAATCTCAAGATTGAAGGTTGTGACCAGAGCTGCAATGACAAGTGCATGAGCAAATCAATTTTTGTAGCTATCACACAGACCTTACTCTATAGTCCATAGAATTATATGAAGCAAAACTCAGCATTTCAAACTGTACTGTGCACATGATACAATATGCTAAGCATATATGACGTATCATTACACGACATATGGTCATGCATGCAATTTTTCATTTTATAGGCATTCCAAATATAACTATAAACATGAAAAGGGAAAAATCAAAATGGGAAATAAATGTTAAATCAAAATGGCTTTCTAAAGAAAGCATTGGGCCTAAACTGAAAAAGATTATTTTCAAGATAACATGACGGCTCAATAATGCATGTATTTGCAACATAAATAATTTTTTAAGGAATAGGAATGCAAGTTGTATACTCATACAAGACAAAATTTTCAAGTACTATTTGAGGTTACTAACATTAGTAACATTAGAACTTTATGTATCTGAAATGTTATATGATAAGTTGAAAATGTCATATAAACATTTTATAAGGAAACACTGAAGTTTAACTACCTGCAGCTTCTTGCCCAGTCATTGCATCCACAACAAGTAAAACTTCTGTGGGATTTAATACACGCTTTACATCTTTTAGTTCATCCATCATAGCTTTGTCTATCTGCCAAAGTAAGGACAAAAGAGAGATATAAATCACATAACAGACAAGATAAAGATTCAAGAGCTCTGGGGGCCAGTAGATAATATCAGGAAAAATCTTATAATGGTATGTTAGATCTTCATGGGTATAGAGGAAGAATTTACCTGAAGCCTTCCAGCAGTATCCACTATCACCACATCTATATTCTGCTTTTTTGCCTCTTCTAAGCCTTTCCTAGCTATTTCTGAAGGTTTAACATTGGTTCCTTCCGTATAAACAGGCACACCTACCTGCCAAAAGCTAAAATAAATATGAGAATGATCATCAACACACAGCTTTTAGAAAAGGGATGTTTAACTAAATGGTAGCAACAACAGTGTATTATCTGATAATAAAGTAGCGGAGCAATCAATTTTGACAGCACTTTAGACTTGCTTGTAAAGCATTTATTAGGAATCAGAATCTAATACCTGATCACCCAAAATAACAAGTTGGTCAATGGCAGCAGGTCTGTAGACATCTCCAGCAACAAGCATGCAAGTCTTCCCCTGTCGTCAATGTTGCAAAGAGGTGTCACTATTTCGGATCAAAAACAACATTAATAGAAAACATGCACATATACACAAACACACATGCACACAAATTGCTGCAATATATACGATCTGCCTTTCAACCAACCTGTTTTTTCAGATAATTAGCTAACTTTGCACAGACAGTTGTCTTTCCGACGCCTTGGAGACCAGCCAGTAATATCACAGTGGGCCCAGATTTTGCAAATGATAGTTCGGACACCTCTCCTCCCATCAATTTGACAAGCTCATCATGTACAATCTACAAGAACGAGAAACCCAGCCATCAGCAAGCTACAGACATTGATTATCCGTAGTATTTTAAAGTGATACCCTCATATTCTACATATTCATTCATGCTACAATATCTACTTAACATATGTAGAGATGATTGCATGAAAAAGGTTATATGTGGGAGGAATAGTGATTCCATTGCAAGTGTGAGACAAGGCGTGGTAACGAAGAGGCAGCAAAGAACAGAATAACAACCTCCTGTTACGCTTACTTTAAAAAATCATTGTCCCTATTTTGGATTTGCTGTAAGTTTGGAAGAAGCTGTCCTAAATCACCAATATTTCAACAAAAGAAAATAATCTTAAGGATAGCAATCACATGAAATATCACTAATTTCAAAGCACAAAAGAATACATCGGCCAAAGAATTCAACTAGTACAAAGCAGCAGAACTTGTTTCATCCCAGCAAACAACATATATGAGGCGTCACTAAACTAATTTCATAAAAAAAAAATCAAACGTTTTAATTCAATACATTACGGTGAAATTCATACTTTGACCAATTGCTGATCAGGTCTCACTCCTCTTATAACACCGACGCCAACAGCTTGGTCACTAACTGATTGTACAAACCTTCTAACAACCGGAAGGCTCACCTGCAAACAGTAGAACACATTAGCTATTCCGTTTCAGCACAGTGGATATTTAATATCACCCTATACTTTCACTCACATCTGCTTCCAAGAGAGCTCGCCTTATATCCCTCATCGGCTCAGCAATATTCTCCTTGGTCAAAACCTCTGAAACACGAAACCGAAAATTTTTCCACTGAGTCCCCGATTTGAGAAATACAAATTGGATAGCAGTTCTCAACCTCTCCGTACACTAAATTTGCTAACTTTAACACAAGCAAAACATAAAAAGGCAAACTTCTTTTTCTGGGTACATAAAAAGCTGACATAATTACATTTGCAAAGTAAAGAAAACAAAAACATAAAGCCAGAAAAGGGGAGGAAAAAAGACCTTCTCCTTTAAGCTTGCTCCAAGCAGCCTCGAGTCCACTTGTTAACTGCCCAAACATTTCTGCTCTAACAAAACCACGCTCATCTCTTCTACTACTAACAGTACTCTTGCAATTCACCCAGTTCCATAAATCTCTCTAAATTATCAACAAGTTCAACATATCACAAACAAATATCCGGTGTGAAGGAAAAGGGCATTAAGTCCATTGAAAAGCACTTACAGTAAACAAATTCCTGGAAGAGAGCGAGGTGACGTTGCTCGAACCAGCCCAAGAACAGGAGAGAACTCTAACAGTACTCCTAAACCTTCTGGAGCTTCCAAAGAGAGAAGACGTAGAGAAATGGCGGGAAGCAATGGTCGACAACTGTACGGACTCCATAGCTCTCGGCCTCTGCGAGACGGTGAGCGTCTTCTTTTTATTATGCGCTCGCAATCTCTTACACTCTTATCTATTATTACTTTATCGGGTGAGCCATGTTCCAGTTCTTCTCTGATCGTTTGACGTGTCAGATCACGACTCGATGGACTAAAACGCAGCGTTTTGAATAGAATAACGCAATTACAATATGAAGTGCAACGGATTTAACCGTCCGTTATCTGACACGACGTCTTGCACTGTCGTTTTTCTCGTCTCCACCATGCAATGAGCGTCAAAACCAAACTGTATCACCAGATTCACCATCTCAGGCCAACCACCGTCGCCGTTAACGAAACACCGCCGTGGAACGGTGTCTTGAGAGACCATGCCAAGAAGTCCCTATATGCCGATGCCCTTTCTGTTTACCGTCAAATGCTCCTGTCCGGCGACTCGCCAGACGCCTTCACTTTTCCGTTCACACTCAAGGCTTGCGCGGCGCTTTCTCTCTCAAAAACTGGAAAGCAGCTTCATTGTCATGTTGTTAAAGCTGGTTGTTTATTAGAACCCTTTGTTCAGACTTCTCTGATATCTATGTATTGTAAATTATGCTTGGTTGAAGATGGACGTAAGGTGTTTGATGAAAATCCCCAGTCGCGGAAGCTAACGGTTTGTTACAATGCTTTAATAGCTGGGTACGCGTTGAATTATAGAGTTAATGATGCCATCTTGTTATTTCGTGAAATACTGAAGTTGGCTGTGGAGTTTGGGGGCATTACGATGCTGGGTTTTATTCCTGTTTGTGGGATTCCAGGAAATTTGGGACTGGGAATGTGTATTCATTGTTTTTGTGTTAAGTTTGGACTAGATGTGGATTTTTCAGTTGGTAATTGCTTGCTTACGATGTACTTAAATTGTGGGGAAGTTGGTTACGCAAGGAAGTTATTTAATGGCATGCCAGAGAAAGGACTAATTTCTTGGAACGCTATGCTTAATGGGTACTCCCAGAATGGACTTGCTAATGATGTTCTGGAGCTCTATAGAGAAATGGAATCAAGTGGGGTTTCTCCTGACCCTGTAACGCTTGTTGGGGTTCTTTCATCGTGTGCTTATCTTGGAGCACAGAGCTTTGGCAGGGAGATAGAGAGACGTATGAAAGTTTGTGCTTTTCAGTCCAATCTATTTTTGAATAATGCTTTGATCAATATGTATGCTAGGTGTGGTAATTTGGTCAAGGCTAGAGATATTTTTGACAATTTGCCAATAAAAAGTGTAGTTTCATGGACAGCAATTATAGGTGGTTATGGAATGCATGGACAAGGGGAGATTGCTGTGGAGCTCTATGATAGTATGATTAGAACTGGAGTTAAACCTGACAGGACTGTTTTTGTTTGTGTCTTGTCTGCTTGTAGTCATGCAGGGTTAACAGACAGAGGACTAGATTATTTTGATTCAATGGAGAGGAAATATGGGTTGCAACCTGGTCCAGAGCATTACTCTTGCATGGTGGATCTTCTAGGCCGGGCAGGTAGGCTCAATGAGGCTAAGATGTTCATTGAGACTATGTGCGTGAAACCTGATGGTGGAGTGTGGGGAGCCCTGTTAGGGGCATGCAAAATCCATAAAAATGTGGAGGTAGCAGAGTTGGCTTTTGAACGAGTGATTGAGCTTGAACCTACAAATATTGGCTACTATGTTTTGATGTCTAATGTATACAATGATGCAGGCAATTATGAAGGCATAATAAAGGTTCGCTCGATGATGAGAGAAAGAAAGCTTAGAAAGGATCCAGGATGTAGTTATGTTGAATTTAAAGGGAGGGTTCACCTCTTCTTTGCTGGTGATAGAAGTCACCCTCAAACGGACGGAATATATAAAGTCTTAGATGAATTGGAAACTCTGCTGGAAAATGCTGGTGGTTCAAGGAAAATTGATCGACTAAACAGAAATGAAGAACTTCTGAATGGTCTAGGCGTGCACAGTGAAAAATTAGCAATTGCATTTAGCCTCCTAAACACAGAGCAAGGGTCTGAGATTATTGTGATGAAAAATCTTCGGATATGCATAGAATGTCACTTGTTTATAAAGTTGGTTAGCAAGGTTGTTTACCGCCAATTTATTGTTAGAGATGCAACTCGCTTCCACCATTTCAGTAATGGATTCTGCTCTTGCAAGGACTATTGGTGATATGCATGAAAGCAAAATTGAAAAGTATCAAAAAATTTACCCATGTTCCGAAACCACTGCAAGAACATTTGCAGTTGGGACAGGCCCACAGTCAGAGATTGGTTTAAGCTTATAGGTATCTGAATCTTAATCACCAGCTGCTTGTGGTATTTTGGTGAAATTTTTCGTCAGTTCGCAGCAAGTAAGAATTTTCGATGGTGAGTACGTAATAGCAAAACAAGTGGTTGATTCTTGAAGGGTTGTAGATCTCTCCTCTCAAGTGAATTTAATCAGAAAGAGATCGTGTGAAGCAAACCATCTTGCACACAAGTTGTTCATGTGTGCTAGCAAATTCTTCTTACATGGAGGTATAAAATGTGGAACTTCAATTCACTAGAAGTTGGAATATGAACTTAGAATGGACAAGGGGTATGTGGACGTCAATACATAACTTGTTTGTGATAACAACCAGAAACAAGCATAAAACTACTAAAAAATCATACATGTTTAATGCAAAAGAAGCACAATGTGTCCAGTTATCTTGTGAAGGCAAATCCAGCAGCAACCTGAGCCACTTGCCTGAAGAAAATCAACAGCACTACGGAAGTTTCATGCCACTATGTCAACTGTTTCATGACCTACAATATCCGTCCCCTTTCTATTCTACCAGAAAACCAGTCATGCAGAAAGATGAATAAATCCAACAAAACAGAAGCATCAAAAGCCATAACCAGCCAACAAGACTTTTCACCACCTAGGTTTGGGCCATTCTATCCTTTGATCTATCCAGCCTACGGTACCAATTTCCTTGTTCTTCTCATTCACCACTGACTGCTCATTTAATTTTTTTGGACTCTTTTTCAGATTTGAAGTGCTCGACTGGCCATTTTTGCTTTTGCAAACTTTCATTTGGATGCTACCTTTAAAGCTACCCTCTTGCCGTTCACTTGGTAAGGTATGTACTTGGGATAAAACTTCACAAGAACAATGGTCAACAAGAGTCCGAGTTCCTGTGTGAATGTTCTCAATTGAAGTTAAGAGACTTCGACGACCAATTGCAATACTGGAACCACCTTGGCTAGGTTGAGGAGGACTGTCAAAAGTAGGTTCTCCAGTAACAAATACTGTCTCCTCCTCACCAACCTTATCATCGACCTTCTTGGGAAAGGGTTGAGAAGGGCTCTTATGCTCATTATCATCAGTCGGTTCAAGGCGGCAAACAGAAATTGCTTCCTGCCAAGAATCTTCTCTTTCTCGAATTGTCCTAGTTATAAGTGTCTTGAGAAAATTCATCACTTGAACAGCATACATCAACGCCGTCAAAGGATCTGACATCTGCAATCACACAAGTTACGAAAGTGTCAGTACTCACTTGTATTCCCAGAGCTCCACCTTTTCACAAAGACCTGAAAACAGAATTCGTCAAGAGTATCTGACGTATGCATGATATCCGATGGTTGTGCCACTCATCCATAGAAACCATACCAGAAGTAGGCATCTGCATGATACCATGAGAATATGCAGAGGTCCTAATCTCAATCGAATCAATGACCTTCTTAAAAGGTAATGCTTTTCAGCTAAGAAAAAAGTTTAAACCATCTTTCCACAAGATGGTCATTGGTAAATGCACCTGTCATAAATTCTCTGATAAATCTTCTGTTTGCTGCTTAGGATAATGACAAAGAATGATGATTTAGTGCATGTAGCTATTGAGCATTTGCATTTCATAATTTTAAAACTAAAATAGATCACTACTAACTTGAGTCATGTTCGGAGCAAAAACCATCGCGATATTACGTGCATTCATTTTGTTCAGATGTTCCAGTTGGGCCACATCAGCCATTAAGTTTATTGCCCAATCCAGCAAAGCAGCTTCTGTTGGGGGAAGAAACCGTGCAAGCTGCACGCACTCCTCTTCTGATTGTGATTGCATCACTTGATCTTCTGAAAGAGAATCCAATACACCAGTTGGAAGTTCTCTAAACCAAACCTACAGAATCATATGATTACATACAATGTTAAAGTTCCATGCATTTTTGAGAATACAAAATGGGAGTTGAAACAGTTTGAATGTAACCAATCCGTAGAATGCCGAGCCAAACAACCAAATTTTACCTTTATCAGACTTGCCAAGCAATGTACATCAATGCCCTCTGGAACCACTCCCATATTTAATTGATTCCTAACATACACTTCCTGACTGTTTTGTGCACTAATTCTGAAAATTCCTTCTGCCTGTAAGAAATTGTTCGATTACTTTAGGGCTCTGGAGCTCTCTCTCTCTCTCCAAGGCATGAAGTTACTGCCACAATTGAAGGCTCTATGGAAATGACACTCACCTGTAAACCTCCCTGGGCATACAGCTGTCTCTGCATCATCAACAGTATTGTGGGCACTATATTGCCTCTTGAATCATAGGAAAGCTGCATCGACTCAGTTGAAACTCCAAAAACAGTCGAACTGCAAAAACTTAAATGTTTGATCAGTAAACAATAGCCTATGAAATCTCTTGAAATAAGGCATGGTAATCAAAAACTTCTCTTAACTAGAGTCTTGTACAATAACAAAGGAGAAGAAAAAAAGAAATGACAGTACAGAAGCACTAAGAAAAATTTTCCTTCAAGAAATCAGCAAGTTGACTGAATTACCAAAAGCCAAAAGAATTAAGTTTTACAATCTACCCCTCGCAGGCGATCATGTGAGGAGTTTTGTCACACTAACGAACCCAAGTTGAATATGACGTAATGGTTTATCTTCGCTATCGGAAGATTTAAAAAAAAGTTGATGTCGAAGTTCAATGATTTACATTCTTCTCAAAGTCTTACCGTCACACGACATGAAAGTTCTAACGTATGGAGTTAATAATATAGGATAATGATCAAGCAAAGCAATCTTCAGCATAAAAGAGAAACCCAAAGATTGGAAGATGCAACATTTCCAAAACCGAGAAGTTAAGACAAACTGTCTTGACCTTGCACTGGGTGCTCCTCTGGGTACTTCAGGCTCAAGCTCCAAAGGCAAGCCAAGAAAGCCATCAAAACTATCAAAAGTGACGTGAGCAACGTGCCTAACATTAGTAGGCAAACCAATTTCCATTGAGCAAAGCTCTGTATTCCCCGTAGCAGCAATAATGCTACACCCAACAATGGACCTCCGAAAAGCAGCAACCAAAAGTTCCACAACAGAGAGCTGGTCTCCTTCTCTCTCCCTCGCTTTCCTCTCTATACACCTATCAGATTGAGCTTGCGCTTCTTCTACGTGTTCTTGGTCTACGGGTCCAGAGGGGCTAAGCGTATGCGGGTGGTGTTGTTGATGTGGGATGTCAACATGAGCACAAGATGTAGTAGAGGGAGAGCTTGAAGGAGAAGGAAAATGAGATGGTGATGAATGGAGTACTACTGTCATTATTGTTTTCACTTTATTTCTAGACAGGAAAGTTCGACTCTTTCACAAAAACTGTTAGCAAGAATTGTTTTTTTTTCCTGTTTGGAGTTTATTCCGATGTTGCTCTGAAATGGTTTGCTTGAATTTTGTTCGAGGGCATGAGAAGAAAATCTTTTGTGGGTAAGGAGAGTTGGATTGAAGAAAGGTTTTTGTGTGTAGGGCAGGAACGTGACTGTGTTATATCACTCTGCTTTGATCCAATTTTCTTAGCCTTCTCTATTCTCACAGGCTTTGGAATTTTGAGGGTTGAAGCAATCTGCAAAGAGAGAATGTGGATACAGATACAGAATGTAGGTTGTCTAGTTTAGAGGACAAGAGCAGAGGAAAGGAGAAGTTGAGATGTGGACAGAAGAGAAAAGTTAGGCCATCATATAATCCCAGTCATATCCGCATAAGCATTTCTTTTTTCTTGGTGCTTAACCTTTTACTTATAAATTACTGAAAGTTCAGAGTGAATCCAAGTAGATAAAGACATCAATTATGGGGTTGTAACTTGTACCATTATTCTGTGATATAAGTAGTTAAACTTATTGACGAGTCTCATGTAGCGGTAAGCATTAGCCTCATAAATGAAGCTCTCAACTTGGTCCTCCGCATCTAGGCTAATAGAAATTGGTTTCAGTACATTTGAGTAAGAATACAAGAAAACAGTTGACTTCTTTCTGTAGATAGTTGCTCTAACATGGAATTACAAGTAACAGTTGTCAGGTCATCTCTATCACGAAAGCTCGTCTTACGCAAAGCTAACTCTATGTGACAGGTAACCAAGCAGAGAAAGCACCACC
>JANSVB020000111.1:39038-49625 GCA_025504935.2 Erythroxylum haughtii | reverse complement strand
TACCATAGAAGAAGGTGGAGGAAGAGTTTCACAAAACGACCAACTTACAATAGGATAAAACTAAGCTTAAAAATAAGTTTTATTGGATGAGAACTAGATGGAGTCTTTGGAAACAATTGGAAGCGAAAGAAACGAGATTAGGATGGGACTATGACAAAGGAACAATTGCTACTAGTGAGGAGTGGTGGACTTTGAAGATTAATGTTAGCCCTTTTTAAGTCATTTTTATTTACTTAAATGCTAAATAGTCAGTTAACTATAAATTATTTAATTTTTTGTAGGAGAATATCAATTTTAAAACATTCATAGAGGAAGGGCTTGAACATGAGCTTGAATGTAAGTTGAATCAACTTTTTGGATGTTTGGCCCAAGGAGAGATTACATTTTGTCCTGTAACTGACCCTCCACAAGAACAACGAGAAGTTAAGGAAGTATATGTTCATTCTCCACCTGATAGTCATAATGCTCATCAACAATTCTCAGGCTATCATGATCATGAGAATATAGATGAGACTAATGGTCTAAACAATTATCATGTGACTGGTATTGGGAAGATGTGTGGAAAGAAACTACCTCGACCCCTGCATCTACTCCTGTTGCTACCCCTCTCACATAATGAAGGGAGTGAGAGAAGAAGATGCAAAAGGATTTGGAAAGTGATAGTTCACAAAGTAACAAGAGTGCAAGAACTGATTCTACTAAAAAGATGGGAAAATATGCAGCAATGTATGAGAGGTTTGACGATATGACACAATTGATTGAAGAGAGATAGATTGCAACAATAGAGATGAATACTTCCATTATAAAAATTTTAAACACGATGAATATTGGTGCATCACAGAATACTAGTACTGGTGAGTCACATCATGATGTTACGACCCGTGGCCCAACCGTTACTTCAAAAATAATGTCGTTTTTGAAGTTGTTTTTTAAATATATGATGGGTCGGGTTGGCCCGATCAACCCATGATCTAGTCGAGTCACAAGCCGACAGATCTCTGCTCATCGGGCCACCTTGGCCCTCCTGACTTGGCCTATTGACATCTTTAGGAAAGGTCAAAGAATCATAAGCTCAGAAAATGAACTCACAATCATTGCTATAATTTTAGTTTAAATTTTAACTTAATTACATTTCTATATTTTTATAGTTAATTTTTTAATTTAAAATAAATTTATTTTTAGATTTCATAATTATTTAATAAATATAAATTTTCATAACTAATTATTTATCAAATAAATGTAAATTATAAACTAAATATTTAATTCAACTTAATCTTGTCAATTTTAAAAAATAAAATATATTTTAATAAATATTAATCTACAAATAAAAAGTTTCGAAATTTCTTACTTATTTGATTATTTATGTTTATTAATAAATTTTATAAAAGAAATTAAAATTAAAATAATTATTAAGTTTATTCACTAAAATTAATATCTCTCCACTTTTATGAAGTATTTTATTATTATTATCAATAATATAAGTATAAGTATAGGTATATTGATATTAATAATTAAATAATTTTTTATTTTTAGTTTTAAAAATAAAAACTGGCATTGAAAAAAAAAGAAAGTGGAGCAAATAAGGTTATGACACTTTGATGTAGGGATGGCAAAAGAGCTCGAGTTCGACCTGACATAGCCCGAAGACAATGGTTCAGGCCTGGGCTGACCAGGCTTCAAGCTTTGTTTTCTAAACCCTGTTGAGTCTCAGTCGAGCTCAGGCTCGAGCCGCCCAGGTTCGATGATACAAAATAAAGTTGTTTTGCTTTTAAAAAATAAAATTTGGCTTCGCAGGTTGTCATCCCTAAAGTGGGAGTTTGTCCCATATTGGAGAAAGAGAGGAAAGTTAGACTACATATAAGTCTAAGTAAGGTTCCATCCTAAAACTAATTGGTGATAGGTGGAGTAGCCCACTAGACTTATATGTTAGTTTTCTTTCCTCTTTTTCTCCAATGTGGGACAAACTCTCACTTTATATTTCAACACACCCCCCTCACGTGTGGGTCTAACATGTGACATAATCTATCAATTCGAGGGGTTAACGACTAACATAAGAGCAACCTGCTCTGATACCATGTTAGAATTTACAATGAGCCTACAATCCCTACTTTGACAAAATGCTATAAGAAACTTCTGTCGTTTGACTACTTATTAAAGTATCTCTAAAAGCTACTTGTCGAATGATTTTCACAAATCTCTTATAATGGTTTAATCCTTAAGTCTTCTCTAACATGTATCACATAATACTTCATATTTGTAAATAATAATGTTTTAAAAATTAGATCAATATCAAAAGTTTTTTCTTATTACTAAATTCTAAAGTATTTTCTTATAATCACAAATAATTTTCAAAGTTATAAAAAATAATCACAACCTAATATTCCTTCTTCCTTAATCAAGATAAAAATTAAGATGATTATGCATAAAAATAATGGTTTTAAATATCTGTAAAATTAGATTATAAATATAATTCATACAATCGATATTTTTTAAAATGAGATTTATATAATGAATGCATACAAAGACCTATAAATATGTACATACTTTGGTTGAAAGTACCTAACTTATATATAATTAGTTAAATTATCTATAATAAAGTGGACAACATTTTTTTTTTGTCCAACTCATTTCATAATTTCGTAAAATAATTTAAATAAATTGTGAGCACCTTTTATTATATTAGAAGCATCTATAGAATTGATAAAAGTTATTCTAATATTACAATAAACTAAGAAATTAATTAAAGTAAATTATCTTCAATCAGTCTACTCATCTAGTATACAATATATCATGTTATTCTTAAATTGGACTTAAATGTAATAACAATCAATTTTTATTTCTTTTTATAAATCTTGAAGCAAAGACACATAAATATCATAATAAAAAATTCTTAAACCTATTGTTACTGTAGTATCTATTACTTTATCTAAGAAAAAGTTAATTTAAAGTATTTGAAGAAATATATAAATGAAAGATTCATCCAGCCTAAACTCTCTTGCATCACAATGCATTATCCTTATCAATCAAATTATTTTTTAAATTTAGATGAGCATTGGGGGAGTGGTTATTGAAGGTAAATAAAAATTTATGTTAATAATAGCTTTTCTTTATACTTTTATCTAATACGTGTTGCACGTAATCATCTCCCAAAAATACATTACGAGTCCCTTTATATTTTTTTGACTTATTTTTGCAAATACTTTTTAATTCTATCATGTACATCAACTTATACTTTTTTTTTATAAGAAGTAGTGTTAACCTTGGCACTAATAAGATGTTCTTTTCTATTAATTCCTCTCCCTTTAAACTTTCTGTTAATCATATATTTATATTAATTATTTCTGTCAAATATTTAAGAAGAAGAAAAATAATTTCAAGTTGGATAATTTCATACTGAATTAACCTTATCATATGCAAAGGATATTAAGTTCAACAAAACTTTTTTATGATGATTCTATATTTTTCATTATAATTTTAACCTAAAATTTATGAGAAAAATATTTTATGATCTTATTATCATAATATTTGAATATTTAATCATTAACTAAAAAATAAGGACTCATGCTATTTTTTTCATTTTAAATTCAACAGTTAAAAATGTTATTGGAATTTAAACGTATGATACATATTCATCTATGTATATGTATAACAAAGTAGAAATATATCACAAGAGTGTGAAGAACACTAACAATTATTAAGTTTTAATAAAAATAAAAATAAAATAAATTAATGATTACATTATCACTGTACGGCTCTCAATTTTAAATATTGTAGATATATATATATGCACTTCAAAGAAGACAACAAACATTTGAAAGAAAATTAAACCCGAAATTACAGATTAATTTCATAATTAATCAACACAAAAAATTAACCCTAGAATTGCAACATACTATATACAATAATTGGATTGATAAATACCTGGAAATTACGGAAACATTGAATCCATTATTGTTTTCTGTGAAGTGGAGTGACAGAGACGCAGAGGATTTACTACTGCTATTCCGAATCCTTAATCAGCAAAAGCACGCATACAGTTTCAATGGGGCAACTGTATTTTAAAAGTTGGCTAGCAGTAGGGCCTCCTGTGCTTTATAATACATGGGCCAAGCCTACCCATCATAGCAAGCCCATGAACACAGGCCCAATGACACGTTAAAGAGAGAATTATCATTGACATCTAATTAATCGGGATTTGTACAAAATAATTTTAATTATGCTAGTCCACAATTATGATAAAATTCTATCAACATTATCTAGTAATTAGAAGTTTTGAAGAAGAAAACGTGAGATTAGTTTGATATATTTTGAATGGTGGATGTTAGTGAATACAATATATATATATATTAATATGGACGATTCCAACCAAAAAGTTAGGTGGACACTTTTCAAATAATAATTCTGTAGAACAAAAAGTCCTAAAAAAAATATTATGCATAAACAAAATGTCCTACTCATTTCCTCATGCTTTTTGGCCACTAAGACAGATTAATTGTATTTAATGTCGTCAAAGATAATATGTAACTAAAAAAGGGCCATAGTAGGAGGAATATTATGGCTCAAATATGGACAATTTATGTTTGGCAAATATGGCATAATCACAATAGTTGTTCACGTACGTATCTATAAAAATCTTTGGGAGATATTTTATGGCCAATTAAAAATAAATGTTGCAGAGTTTAAGAGTATTAGTAATAACTACTTTATTCTTTTCCTTTCATAATCTGAATTGGTCTTAAAATCATAATATTATGTTTAAATTTGTCTAAGTAAAATTCTCATATACTATTTTTATCCCAAAAGTAACACATTCAATGAATTCTTATGAATATAATATTTGAAGTACTGCATATACTGAGCAATGATATTTCATGCCTTTTGATATGAGACTTAATTCAAGATAAGAATTAATTTATCATTATGTACCTTCATTCAATGGAGGAAAAAACAATTTATGTGCCTTTTGCAAGTATGATTGGGCGATATCTTTCCTCTTTCGTCCTTAAAGGGAACTAAAATCTACTAAAAAGATGAGGTCAATGATAAAAGGTAAAAAGTAGACAATAATGATGCAAAGAAAATGTGCATGTTTCTATTGGAGGGTATTTCTTTTATTGTTATAATGGCTTAAACATCAAAACCAAATAGCCAATAAATAATAAAGGTTACAACTTTCTATCAATAAATTGAATTTCAAATTAAGAACAAAAAAACATAAAAAGAATAATAGAGGATTTTACATGACCAACTATAAATATTTGTAATAGGATAATGTTTTGTTCCCTTAACCAAAACATGACAAAGACATTGAGTTCTTTGGGGACCTAACTTGAAACAAAAGGCTAATCCTTAATTATGTCATTCTAAAGTATTATTTGAGTATCTCATATTTTTATTTTGTATTTTCACTAGAAAATAACCATACTAAAGAGGATTTAGACAACAAGCCTCAAAAGATTGAGATAATGACACATCTAGTCTTCAATTCAATAATATTAGTCTCTTAGCTACTTAAAAAGAAAATAGAGAAATGAACGTTTGTTATTTGGCTTATAATAAACACATTGGCTAAGACATCTATGAATAGAAGATATATTATAAGTATTAGATATATGTTTATATCTGTAGAGTGCAAAATTGCACTTTTAGAAGTAAACAATTACATATACTTATTCAACAAGTCTGTGGAAAATAGATTAATGATTGACAAAAGAATTATGTAACAAAGCATAAATATTAGGACTTTTGCATCAGAAATAAATCCTTCTCGTTAATTTATAATAATATAACGTAAGACAAATGAAAATATTGGAAAATTGATGAAAAAATATTTAAAAAGTTATAGATTATGAATATAAGCTTTAAAGATGCTAAATCTAATAATATACTCTTATCAATTTTAAACACAAAGAAACAAAATCTCAATATTATCTAAACTCGTGCATGAAATATAACTTATATGTAATAAAGGTAATTAAAGAATGTTGATTTATCATTAGAAGTTCAAGTTATGATAAGACTATCTAAATTACCATAAGTAACCTAAAAGGCGAAATTCTCCATAATGTCAATATGTCATTGTAGAAAGTACTAAGATAGGTCATGCAAAATTAAATAAAATAATTTTTTGTCTCATTTATCATGTCTGGTGATGGTAAAACTTTTGATTTGGAATCAAACTCAAAAAAGGCATCCAATAAAATGTCTAATAACCACCTAAAAGTCAACATAAACGATAAAAGATGCATGAATCTTTTAATTTGAATCATTCTTGCTTAATAAAAACTTTTAGCTTATTGTGCTTTGCTAAACAAAACAAAAGAAGTTCTATACATTCGGATATCAAAACTTGATCTTTTAGAAAAAAAAAAAAGCAACTAAAAGTAAAACATCATAGTTATGAAACTAACTTCACTAAGCAATCAATTTCACCAAGTTCATTTACATAATATTTTTTATTAAATTTTTGCAATAACTTTAAGACCAAAATCTATAAAAAGAATTCTTTTCTGCACTAGTTTCTTAAGAGACAAACAAAGTGAATCAAAAGTCATATAAACGCTAACCAACATATGTTAAATTTTCATTATAATTCATAAACAAGGAATTGTAAAACCCAGGAGAAACTGATATAAGTATCTAAAAATAACTTTAGGCCTCGTTTGGTTGACACGGATTGTTGCTTGGGAAAGTAATCTTTTTTCTAAAATTTAAATGATTATGTTTGGTTCGTTTTTTTGAGTAGTTAGGAAAGTAAAAACTTTCCTAATTTAGGGAAAATAATGACACTTTTCTTAGATTCTAAATCCCAACACCCCTTGGTATTTAGATTACTTTCTCCAGGAATTTAATCTAAAAAATACATTAGACAATTTAACCCTTCCTTCTCTCTCAACTCTGCGATTTTAAAATATATAAATTTTAAATAAATTTTGATTTAATAATTAAAATATATATAATAAATATTAGTTTATAAATAATAATTTTTAAATTATTTATTTTTAAAAATAAAATATTTTATTAATACTTTATTAATAGATATTATATCAAATATTAAAATAAATTTAAATAAAATATTTTTCGTAAGTTTTATTTAATTTATAATTATTATTAGTAATAATAATATTTATTATTATTTTAAAAATAAAAATTAAAAATTCACAATAATTATAAAAATTGAAATAAATAAAATAACTAATTAAAAAACTTTGAAAAAATGGGGGAAGAAGAGATAAGAAGGAGGCATGGAAATTTTAAAAACAATTCCCTATTTTTTAAAATTTCTATTATCGACCGATATTTGAATTTTGAATGTTTTTTCTTAAAATTTTCAATCGACAATCTTCAGGTTTATATTTTTTCTTATTTAACGATTTCAATTTTTATTCTGTTTTTAGGGACGTAATCGGAAATACAAGTCAAAATTAAATTACATTCTATAAAATACTGTTACATAACAAACACTATAATAAGAATCCACTCAACTTTTCTATTAAAATTTTTATAAGTATCCAAATATATGAATATCTTTACTTTCCGTAGATTTATTTTCCAATGAATCATATTCCAAATTCACTTTATTTTCCCGCCAACCAAACGGGACCTTAAGATAAAAAGATTATCAACTAATATAATTGGTGTTTATTTTAAAATTATTCCATTTCATATTTTTGTCAATTTACTAATTTTACTTGTTATTTTCAAATTCTATCTTTTTTATTCTTATCATGTTTTTGTTCTTCAATACAAAAATTATGAAAACCGATTGTTAATAAGAACCAAATCGTACACCTTATACATGATGTAGATGATATTTTCCCAAGCATTAGTTTTATTGTGCCGTTCAACTACTGCCACAAATTTATCTTTCTGTTTTGGTTACGTTCAGACAGAAAAAAAAAAAAAAGGAAACAGACATTTTTACTAAATTTGAAAACAAACATAAAAAATAAAAAATAATCTATTCCATAATCCTTTCACATATTCGTTTTTTATTTAAAATTCTTGTTGCTATCACCAAATTCTCTTTTTTTCATATTTATCTTAGTTTTGTCTTTTTAATATAAAAATTATGTAAACATATGAAGTAGACGATATTGAAAAAGATGAGTAAAAAAATAAGGAATAGAATAATTAATTATGTTAACTGGTTTTCAATATATAGTATGAAATTTTAATAATCAAATAATAGTTTCTTTATATGTTAATGTTATATCAAGTACTTTATACATAGAATAACCATCTATTTTTATATATATATGTTGTAGTTTACACTAATTTTATGTAAAAATAAATCATTCAGTACTATTTATATATTTGTCATAGATAATTAAAACAGTTTATATAGGGGTAAGTTTTTTTTTACCTTTTGATATTTCTAATCCTTAAAATTATTGTGGCATTAACAAATATTGGCATCTAGCAAAGTTTTAGGGGTTAAGTAAATGTTACAACCACTTTACTGGAGTTGGTATAAAATTTGGTTATGGTATAAAACGGTATTAGTACCGGACAGAAGTCAGGCTGGGCCGCTCATATTTGTCCTCCCTATTCTCCACATCTAATTAAGAAAATAATTCGTACTTGACAATTAGAATACATATCATCGAATAAAAAAAATCATAAATCACACCATAAGAGTATTAGTCAATGTAAGTACATGGAAAGACAGATCTATCTAAGATTCCGTTTGACAAATGGCTTATCAACCATTTTTTAGTTGATTTAAAGATTTTAATAGAGATGTTTGATAATCAACCGACTAAGTTGACTGATTGAACCAAATCAGCTAATTTTTTAAAAGCTGCTCTTATTGCCTATTTGGATGGACTTTTAGAACATTAATAGGTACTTTTTTTCATCACAAAAATCACTTTTAAGAAAATATGAGTGTTTGACTGTAAAATAAGAAAGTATTTCTTTAATAAATATTCCTTTTTTGACAACCAATATACATGTTTTTAAGAAGTTCTAGAGATTCTCAAAAAAACACTTTTTCAGATAGATTTTTCAAATAAATTAACAAACCTATTTTATAATCTCTTTTGCTCTTATATTTTACACATAAGTTTCACAATACCTACAAACTCATCTTTATGTTTATTTTGGAAGTTATATAATATTATTTGACTTTTTTTATATATTTTAATATTTATTTTTTATATTAGATTTACTTATGTTATAATCCATATAAAAGATTTTGTTAGATATATTTTTATTTATATTTCATTTGGTTTAAAATTATATAATAATTAATATATTGTACTTTACATATGATTTAATATACTTTAAATAATATTTATATGCATAAATAATTTTTATTAAAAAATAAAATATAGTTAAAATTAAAAGTACTTTTATTTTTATATTGCCAAACAGTTTACCGTATGAAACTCTTTAAAAAAAGATCTTTTTTAAATGACAAACAAATAGTAAATTGGCTTCTTAGAAAAGCTCTTCTCAGAAAAGCTCTACAGAAAAAAGCTCTACTAATAAAAGCTCTACTGTTATAAACCCAACCACACAGAGGCTTAGTAGCGTTTTGGTCTTTAGCTTATTAAATTCGTGTGTTAATGACAATTATGTCCTCACTCTTTATTATGTAAACCGTCATCAATTGCCTAAAGACATTGTATTACAAAATTTAAGTTATTAAATATAATTCAAATAATTTTAAATTAAATAATTAATAAAAAATACCAATGATAAAAAAATATTTATATATTTATTTTGTAAAATTAAATATCTAAATCTAAATTTTTATGAGAATATTCAAAGAAATACTATGATATAATATTCATATTCTTATTTTTTAAAATCATGGTCTTATAAATCCTTTTATACATAAACAAGTAATACTAAACAGTTAATTTTATCAAACATCTTTAATAAACAGCTGATATTATCCGCTATTCAAATCAGCTGTTATAATCTACTATTAGCTAACCGCTGATAAAATCAGTTAACAGCTAATGTAATCCACTGATTGTCAAACAAGCTTTATTCTGCGTTTCGACTTATAAGACAAGTTGAAAACTAAAAACAGTGCCTAACCTTTTACAGTTGTGCTACCCTATGCCCCAGGAATTGACAAAATTAAAATACGAACTTACTTTCTTAAAAACAGTACAAGTACTCCCCTGTTAATTTATTATTTGAGATCTCTATGTTAACTCTGTATTAGAGATTCTAGTTTAATTTCTAATAATAAAACACTATATAGTAATTATTGTGTAATATTCATGTTTTTGCATAATAAATGTCTAACTAGAACAAGTCAATTGGAAGAATACAAAATAAACATACGAATTGAAAACCAAGTTCGCATCCATTGCACATCTCTGTTTCATTCCTTGCACTTCCAATTATGTTATAGGATATTTGGTTCATCTGCTAGAATAGATAAAGAATAAAATGATAATTCTTATGAATAAAATAGATGAGCAATATAATGGAACAGGTATTACTTAGTTTAGTTTATCTCTAAGAATTTCTAATGATGATATATGACAATGTTTGGTTTGAATATATAAATTTGAGATGACAAAGAAATAACTAATAAAAAGATCAAAATATACTCCAAAGGAG
>JANSVB020000110.1:448342-461872 GCA_025504935.2 Erythroxylum haughtii | reverse complement strand
TGTGATGTGCATGAAAGGCTACAACCCCATTTGAGTGTATGTGATCGACAGACATACCCATTTGTGCCTAGGTTTGGTGTAATCAGGGGACCATTTCTGATACGGACATAAATCACCAATTGTCCACACAAAGAGGGAATCTCACCTACGTGGATTTCAACTTTGGGTTTCTTTCTCACGAGCCTTTTCCTGGCCATTAAAAGGCTAGAATAGGATGTCAAGTACACCGGTGTGACCACAATAGATTTTAAGATCCTGTGATTTCAGTTTTTTTGGGTTGTTTTATTTTTATAGAAAATTTATATATTTCAAAATTTAAATTATATTTTGTTAATAATTTTTAATTAAATTATTTTATTTTTAAAATTAACATTTAAATTAATTATAAAGTTTAAAGTATTAAAATTTAAATTATTCATAATTCTAAATAATTAAAGATACGATCTTAAATTAAATTGCTTTTATTTAATACTAAATTAGATTATAAAAACAAAAAAATCACTTTTTATGATTTCTATAAATTATAAAAATTGGAAGAAACCAAAAATTAAAAACTCAAACAAACGAATTTTTATTGAATTTAAAAATAAAAATATGAATGGTTACTATAATTGGCATCAATTATAATAATTTTTATACGAATTCTAAGGATTTAGGTTTTACAATCTTTGTCAACGTATCAACAATTAAAGGAGGCACGGAACTACTTTTGGACTTGCGTTGCTTTTCCAACCCACCCCCTTTATGATTACTATGCTTTAAATCCTGCAACTCACATCACTAACCAGTACTTGATTTTTTGGAAACAGGGACATACGGTCTCGCCAAGTTAATAGTATCTCATTATTAAGCCAATGACTCTCATTACTCATCAATATTATTATTATTATTATTCGGATAATTAATAGGTGGATAAAAGGGAAAAAAATGCACAAAAGTCAAATAATTATCTTCCAAGATGGTTGAGCAAGATCCTGCTAAAATCTTTGAACGGGTAATCTTCAGATTTTAAATATGTAAAATCGGAATGGACTTCAACCTTTTCTTTGTATGTAATTGACAACTTTCATATGTCTGCTTAATTATTTTCATTCTGGTTTGTTAATTGGACGATTAAAGGGAAAGAATGTGTTAGTTATAAGTTGAATTTGAAAATTGGAACAAGTCAATTGATAAGCGATAAATAATTGTAGATAAAGATAAAATTCGGATGATAAGTGTGCGTAAGCAAAATGGTATTCAATTAGCCAATGCTTAGTTATGGTCAATATTCAAATTAACCCAACGCTTATTTCCTAGGTACAAAAAATAAAAATCACTTAATCCGATGCTATAGAGAGATCTACAACTACAACAATTTGATGACTTTTCGTTACCTACAGCAGAAGCACTTTGGAAATGAGTTAAAGACTATTTTTGCATTCGTTCCCAAAGCTTATCCAATATATATTCTATTCTTTATCATTTTGAAAGTTTTCACCATAAGATGATCTCGGGGGATTTGTGAGAAACTCTGTTAGTGCAGCATGGACACGTTGGCAAGAACAAAATGGAGAAGTGCATTCAAAGTTGAACTATCTCAAACATAATGTAAATGGTATTTTTATCCATAACTATCGTTTCGGATGAAATTGAGAATCCATTATTTGTATTGTCACCGTCAATTTCTACTATCTACTGCTCACCTCCATCCCCACCCCATAGTGCCCACTTCTATTTCACTCTCTTCTGCTTCTGCATTCCAAAAATAACCTACCAAAACCCTTCAACACACTTATAAATACGCATACACATAGCATCATTCCCTTCACACCAACAATCCTCCTTTTTCAAAATCTCTCCGTTGATTCCTCTGAGGTTTAAGGAAAATTCCGTCCGCCTTTTATCTGTTCAAATTTTTGGTTTTTCATTGCCTTTCTCCATGGCTGCTCCACAGTTTCTCTCTTTTTTAGCGTTGGTTGCTTTTGCTTTCGTGATTCTGAATGACAATGGCGTGGTAGAGGGGTCTCATAGAATTTATCCAGACTTACAATTCTTGAAAGTTGTTAAGGTGCAGCAACTCCATAGAACTGGCTATCACTTCCAGCCTCCTAGGAACTGGATTAATGGTACGTTAATCCTTTTCTTTTCCTCATGCATTGTATATATACACATTTATGTGTCTGCTGTCTACGGATTGTGTACACATACGTGTTTGCTTTGAAAATCATTTTGATCCAGCAAGTGCCACTGAAGTTTCGCCAGTGGCTGTTTCTTTGAACCAATTAATTTGCTTATCTTGTCTGTTGTTATGCTTTTGTTTTGTTATGTTTGCATGTTCTGATGCTGGCAAATTTACCGTTCTACTTTACCTGTTTTATTTTTCTGAGTGACGCACCTAGGATTCATCGAAAGAAGAGATTAACATGAGTCGTGTTTATGGCGTTTGTTCCTCCACAAGTCACCGAACCATATTCATTAGGGTATTCGGACCCTTCACTAATCTAAGCCACAAAATTTCCTCTAAAACACATATCACGCATTGCAATTTATTTTCCTTCCACCACTTACGGTTTCAGGAATAGCTGACTTTGATTCTGACCACCATTTTTATACTCGATTCGGTACTTTAATTCGTTCAGTAACAAAAGCTTTGCTTTTGGATAGGGTTTCTAATGTCCCAACTGAGACTAGTTTGTATGAGATAGCATATCAGTTAGATAAAATTGTTACCATGTGTCTAGTTGGCAGCCACTTAAATTTTGACTGTTTTAACGTTTCCTTTTTCTGGTTTTTTGTGAACCATAAAATACTTTTTCTAGTAATGGGATGGAATGATGTTTGACTAGGAAAATTGATTGAAAAAGAGAGAAAAAAAAAGAGATTGTTTTGAGTTGCAATGTTTAGGCTCCTATAATTACTTTCTTGAATCTCACAAGGGCCTATTTAAGGAATATAAAAGTCTTACATCATTCATTATTTTCTTGAATAACATCCTAAGTTAGTGTTTGCCACTATAGTTAACTATTACCAGCGTCACATAATTTTCTAAGTCAAACCATTTTGCTGGCCGAGAATTACAGATGGCAATAGGCTGAGCGTGGCCCAGTTGGGCTGAACTGTTTAGCTCGTAGCTCAATCAACCTTGCCAAAATCAAGCTGGGCCCAAATTGCAAAGTCTACCAAGAATAGGAGCTCGTAAATGGTATTAGGTAACAAGTATACAGATTAAAAGCTAGATATTTGAACAAGTTTGCAATAGTGGTCTAGAACTACTGACGAGTAATACTAGTGTTTCAGCACCAAAAAAAAAAGGTCCCAAGTGCCAGAAGAGACAAACACAACAGGCATAGAATTGAAAAGGCTTTTTGACATCTTAAGGGTATCATTAATGTCTGTTACATATTTAATATAATATCTGCATGAACAGTTTTTGATGTTCCTTACTTTGGTGCCCACATACCTTAGAATTCTCTAATTTGATCATAATATTTTAAAATTGTACTATTATATGAAGTAATAATAGAGATTATAGTATTATGAATATGTGACTTTTGCTTTATGGATCTTTTGGGTAGTGGTTGCCTTAGTTGTTTTAGTGCTTGTGGCATCTACTAATTTTGAGCATTCATTACTAGGAACATGCAATTTGCACTTAGTTTTGCTCTCTAATGGTGTAAGGTTATGTCGCAAAAGTTTGAAAAAGAATTTTGCATTTTATTCTAGAGTTTCATCTTGAACTCTCTAGCGGGCAATTAAAGGCTTTCTCTCAAGTCTTTATGTCAATTTCTGGACATTGACTTAAATCATTTACAAGTCTTCCGTTAGTCTTGTCCTTATAAAGAACCATCCCTTAGCTAGCTAAAACTATATTCAAGCTAATCAGGACCCTATTTGTGTTCAAAAAGTTGGATTACTTGTTAGAGCGGTCCTTAGAAATCAACGTTGTAACAACTATTAGTTAAGCTAGGTTGCATAGTTGTTATATGGCCACAATCCAAAACATAAACCGGTCTCAGGTTATAGTTCTTCTGGATATTTATGACATTAAGGAAATAAACTCATGTTATATGACGTTTTCAATATGATCCCTTCTGAAGTAACAGTTATATGTCAGAGAAAAATATGATATATAACTTTTAAACATAAAAATTGATCAAGATTATTTTACTTTAAATAAATTGTAGTCGAAAGTGACCTTGATTCTCCTGTTAGAATTAAAATTTATTATCTGCATTACAATATGTTGGATATTGTGTTAATAAAATCCTTTAATATGAATCACTAACATTTTCATTCTGTTTCCTTTTATGTAAATTATATATGATTTGGATGCTCAAATTTAATGGATGGACAAATTCATGAACAGATCCAAATGGTAAGCTTCTCTGGCATTTTGGTTTTTGAATTAAATTGTGTCTGAAGTACTAATCTAATTCAGTGCTTTTTCACTATTCAAACTTTTGACAGGACCTATGTACTATAAAGGGCTTTACCATCTATTTTACCAATACAATCCCAAAGGTGCAGTGTGGGGCAACATAGTTTGGGCTCATTCAGTGTCTAAGGACTTAGTGAACTGGGAATCATTGGAGCCTGCTATTTATCCAACCAAGCCGTTTGATATCAAAGGATGTTGGTCAGGCTCAGCCACCATACTGCCTGGTAATAAACCTATAATTCTCTATACTGGTATTGACTCGAAGAAACGTCAGGTTCAAAACTATGCAATACCTGCAAATCTATCTGACCCATATCTCAGAAAATGGGTTAAACCTGACGACAATCCGATCGTTGACCCGGATAAAGGAGTGAATGCTAGTGCATTTCGCGACCCCACCACTGCTTGGCTAGTTGATGGGCACTGGAAAATATTGGTTGGTAGTAGGAGAAAGAGTAGAGGCATTGCATATTTGTACAGAAGTAAGGACTTTAAGAAATGGGTCAAGGCCAAGCACCCTTTACATTCCAAGGAAAATACGGGTATGTGGGAATGCCCAGATTTTTTCCCAGTTCTTATCTCGAGTCAGAATGGGTTGGATGCATCAGCTATTTGTAAAGATGTGAAACACGTCCTTAAGGTTAGCCTAGACTTGACAAGATATGAGTATTACACCATAGGTACCTATGATAGAAAGAAGGATAAATATATTCCTGATAACACCTCAGTTGATGGATGGGACGGACTTAGACTTGATTATGGAAACTTTTATGCTTCAAAGACATTCTATGACCCAGTAAAACATAGAAGACTTTTATGGGGTTGGGTCAATGAATCAGATAGTGTTGTTGCAGATACTGCCAAGGGATGGGCTGGAATTCAGGTAAAAGGCTACTGAAGGTGTTTTTTTCTATCAAATATGTGCAAGGAATGCTTGTAATGTTTAACAAAGTTTAACTTTTTGTTGGATTTTGCATTGTTTTAGAGCATTCCAAGAAAGTTGTGGTTAGATCCAAATGGAAAACAACTAGTTCAATGGCCTATTGAAGAGATAGAGACTCTACGACGCAAAAAGGTACACTTGTACAACCAAAAACTTAACTTGAGAGATCACCTTGAAGTTAAAGGAATCACTACTGTCCAGGTTTGCTCGTCACACTTGAAATTTAACTTTGTCGGATTGACTTAGCACTAAGTTAAGAAGATATGATGTTTATTAATGTTGTTCATAGGCTGATGTTGACGTTACCTTTTCATTTCCGAGCTTGAAAAAAGCTGAGCCCTTTGACCCTAATTGGGCTAAGCTTCCTGCTATAGATGTTTGTGCCCAAAGGGGTTCACACAAACAAGGAGGGCTTGGGCCATTTGGACTATTAACATTGGCTTCAGGAAACCTTGAAGAATTTACTCCTGTCTTCTTCAGGATATTCAAGGATACAGAGAAGTATAAGGTCCTGTTGTGCTCTGATGCAAGAAGGTTTGTCTAGAACTCCCATCATATTAGTACTCAATCTTGCACTCATCATTCTGTGTGCCTCAATTTCATTTATTGTTTACTTTTAACATATTAACTTCATTTGTTTTTTCTTTAACAGTTCATCTTTGGGAGCGGGTCTATACAAACCATCCTTTGCAGGGTTCGTCGACGTTGATTTATCAACCAATAAGCTTTCTCTTAGGAGTTTGGTAAAATAGTCTTCTTATCATAATCTCTATTTATGTCGCCACTTTGTCCAAACTATATGATGATATACTTTCCTATCATTTTCACTTGCAGATTGATCATTCAGTAGTGGAAAGTTTCGGTGTTGGAGGCAAAATTGTGGTGACATCTAGGGTATATCCAACACTTGCTGTGTTCAACAAGGCTCACTTGTTTTTATTTAACAATGGGACAGAGACAATTATTGTGGAGAATCTGAATGCTTGGAGCATGGGAAGACCAGTAATGAACATACCATTGAAGGGGTGAAGGAGAGAGACATATGAGACCCAGAAAAGACAAAAATGGAAGGATTCAAGTAGCTTAGTGGAACTAGTTGGAAGTAAGGGGAAAATAAAACAAAATCCAAATAGTAAACTAACAAATCCTATTCATAGACATCCAGTAGTTTTGGATAGTCTCATGGTTTGGTTATGTCTTTTATTATGAAGAAGCCATATTGGTCGCTATCTTTGTTCCCATTATCACATGATCTACTTTTTCTTTCATTTCAACTTTGGATTGGCTTGAAGTAGCCTAATAGTAGAAGGATACCCTTTACTTTACCATGTTATGCAACGAAATGACTAGAAAAAGAAGATTATTTTTCTAACTTAAGAAATAACTAAAAATGGAAAATCAATAGTCAGAACATTGGCATGTATAAGAAAAGGACAGTGTAATGATAGAAACTACTCTTAGAGTACTATGCATTTGGAAAAGATCCAATCACTTTAAAGAATGAAGTGATTGAAATATGTAACAAGCTAGTGACTATCTATCTGATCATAATCTGAATGTTGATGTCCAAATTATATTGGTTTTAAGAGATTATTGACATATATGCAATCAACTTCTGCTCCCGTTTTGTTATTAAATTACTTAGTACCGATTAACTTAAACATGCTAATAGCTTTTCTACAATAATAATCACTTCTTAATTACGTAAAAAATCATGTTAACATGTCTAAATGATATCATTATTTCACTTGAGTTCTTTCCCTAACTTTTTTGTTTACGATTATGCTATTCAAATGCCAATTTTACTTCATTTCGGTTTACTAGATTCTCACTCATAAACCTATTGTAACATTTATGGGATGTTTTTTAGTGTCACAAATTTAAGTTTGAATTATTTATCTTCTCTCATTGTTTTGTTTCACTTATAGTAACACCTTCATTTAGTGTACAGTTTTTTTAATTATCTTCTTTATCAATCAGTTGTGTTGTCTTGAGATTTTGTTCCCATACTTTCATGTTACCAAAAGAAAGATTGCTTAGATTCAAGAATGAGGTTGTTGATGAGCTTATTGGATCCACCTATGTAAGATATCCAAATATATATAATGGAAGTAAATAAATTGGATAATTTGTTCTATTTGCTTATGAACTTCTATATCATCTCTCTCTTTGTCATAACCTATATTATTCCTTTAGTAAGATCTAAACAAGGTTGTAAAATTTTTTAACCACATTTCTTTGCCAATTTTATATATTTAAATCAAAGAAGTATTTAACTTCTTTGTTCCTAAAATAACATATATTATTAAAACAATATATCAAGAAGTATTACCCTATATCAAATTTCTCCACTTCAAGATCTTTTATCATAAATGAAATTATAGTCTTATGGTACAATTAGAATGAACCTTAGTTGATCCTTCCATTCATGGAACTTTTAGAGCAGCCATTTCATCACAACATTGGTATCTTATGTTCAAAAGTTTAAAAAACCTTGTTAGATATACCTTTAACCTAACTCTTTGGAAATGATGAGCATTGATGTATCCTATAGTAGGTTTTATTATATAGTTGTCGAGTGTCTCCTTTTCCAGTGTTACCTTATGCTAACTATATTTCTCCCTTATTACTAGTATTGTAGAATAGTGACAATTGATGCATAGACAACGACGACCCTTAACATAATCCTTTTGTTGGTTTAGCATATTATTTAAAAAGTATATATATTTGTACAATATTTAGGCTTATGTTGTAAGTTGAAAATGTTATAGCTAGATTATGTCTCTTCATCTAAAAACAAAATCACATTAAATGCATAAACTGTCATATGTCATTATAGGTTAAATGCTCAATTGAGGACCTCATAAATTGATTATAACTCAAGCATTAGATTATTAGGTTGCCCAAATTATCTAGTTAAGCAATTATTCATTGATTAAAATTTTACATATGAATTGAAGTTGTTTATATCCTTAATTGATATGGATTCATTTTCTTGTAGGTTAGTAAATGTAATTAATTTATATGTATGATGAAAAGTTTTCTTGAAGGATTATTGAATTAAATTCATAAATTAAGAAAAGAGATGGATATTTTTTAAAAAGATGGTGAAACAAAGACAAGTAAAATATTAAGTGGAGTAGGATATAGTCTATAAACTATCATCTAAAAAATAACGAGATTAAAGAGAAAGTGAAGAACATGAAGGTTAACATTAATTTTATTATTGAAAAAGACTAAAGAATTAAATACTAAGGACCAAATATTAGTAAATATTATTATAGGAGTTGTCATCGTTATTAAGAGAGTACTTGTAAACCATATTGTTGAAAATGGTTATACATTTTCAATAATCTTAGTTTTATGATGTTATATGAAATGTTAATTAATTAATTAAATTTATTTCTCCATTTCCAATTCCATTCTTATTATTTTGATTTGGTTCTTATAACCAATATAATAAATATAATGGCCTTGTGACATTTACAAAATTAAACCATTTTTGGATCAATATAGTATATATCCCACTAACAAAACATAAAATATTAGTACTGCCAACATCATAGTGTATTCATTTACACTAATAACATGACATCATTGTACATTATACTATATTCATTTACATTAACAACAAAACACAAAACACAAAAACATAGTCGAACCTGTAAAGATAAGACTCATCATCTATTCAATTATAACCTAATGTCCAAAAGAAAAGGCATAAATCTTATGTCTGAAACATAGTGTATGATAATCGTAGATTGCTTGAATATTGCACACTTAATTGAGAAAGTTATTCTTAAAATAATTGAATAACTGAATAACTCCCTTATGGGTTGCCCTTGGTCACTCGAGATTGTAATCGTCTAGATGCTATGTTTGGAGTCCCTTTGAATCTTAGGCCTCTTGATTGGAACACCAACTTAAATGTTTTTAGATCAACATGTTTAAATTTTCTTTACATGGAGTGCATAGAGCTATTACGTTGATTTGCTATAATATTTAAAGCTTGATTATCTATTTTAGGTACATAGGGATTAAATCCATAAACAATTCTTGTCAATTTAATTGTATTCATGAGGCATAGTAAATAATGTATGTAATTTTCTATGAGGTTTTATCATTTAAAGTTATTGAATCCATCACCAAAGTGTTGCATCTGTAACAATAAGTAATGAATATGTTATAATGCATTATAGGTTGTTGATAATCTACAATTACAATAATAAGTAATCAATCTTGAAATTCATGTAGGCTACAACTTAATTATCAACAATTGTTTGTTGTTTTCTTCCATTGTGCTTAATGTTCTCACATTTTTGTCACCTTTGTGTTGAACCCTTTTGGGACATTTAGTATGGGCTATTAATCTTTTTTAATTCATTCTTATCCTATTTTCTTATGTTTTTCAATCTCCCTAACATCATCCTCTTTATAGGGTGAATTTGTTCCTTATTTGTAGGTGTTCATCACTGGTTGCAACATTTACTAATAAACTTTTTAAAATTTATCTTTCTTATAACAATTGTCAAAAAAAGCTTCCTCCTATTGATTGGATGATGAAATAATACAAATCATGCTTATATAGATAACTATAAAGTTTTCATGCTCTAGAACTACAAGTTCCATCCCTACCAAGTATAAATGTCCTTGAAATTCCTTATAAGAAATTTTACAAAAACTATTTTGACTTATATATGGTGAAGCAATTGTATTGTATCTTGTAGCTTTTAACCTTGACGTAAAGTAAGGAGCTGGGAGCCAAAAGACCTTCACAGAAACTTCAAAGATGTTTATGCAAAGATGCTCATAAATCTAAATAGTAGGAAAGCACACCCTTCGGATAGAACAATGATAGAAAATTGAAACTAGAGAATCAAAAGCAAGTATATGGTTTTAACCAAAGAAGGATGGGTGAGAATTATGAGGGAATATGATGATGAGCTCAGACGTGGGACTAAGCTGTTAAGGGATAAAAGGGTAATAGAGACGAAAGGAGCAAGGACAAGAGCTGCACCTTTATCTTCCTCGGTAAATCACCAAAGAACATTCCACCTTTCAACAAATGGAAAATACAACTAAGAGGCTTAACTCATGCAAGGTAGATGTGAACTTCTAGTTTCTGATGTGGAAACGAGTATGAACATCTAGTTTCAGTAGTGTAAATGATAGTGTATTTAATGTATTTCTTTACTATGGTATTTTGTAAATGTTTTGTGTAGCTAGTTAGATGTGCCTTCCTAAAAGATCATCTTGGTTAGTATATTCATGTAGGCAGGATGTTGTGGTTGGTATGATTCATAAGGAACTATTTTTGTAGAGTTTCACTTGTTCTTAGTTAGTTACCTTTTTGGCTTTGGGAGGGGATGGCCTTCACGGTAACCCCATGGTTTGTACATAAACCTTTTTTGATTAATTTAAACTTATGATTTACCCAAAAAATTGAAACACTTACTATTATTATCAGATGAAGCACATAACTCCCATTTGCACCCTTCTATGTACCCAAACTTAATCATCTTTTATCTCATTCCTTTTCCACTTAAACATTAAATCCAGTCGCCACTACTAGTCAGCAACTACATCTTTAAAATCTTTTGCATGACTAAACTCCATGCATAAAGTTTAATGGAATTGTACACCATTGACTTTATGTCTATAACTCATAGGTGGTCTCCTTAATGGTTCATTAGATTCTTCACCACTAGGATAGTCATCACTAAAAAGAAAATTTCCATAATATGTTGAGTATATTTCTAATAGATGATTGTCATCCAGAATAGGTGCATTGAAGATATGGAGTACATCTTCATGTTGAGCATTTTGTTGTTCTCCAATTTCATCACTAATTTCATCATTTCCATCTTCAATCTTTTCATTTTTGTTGTCCTCATCATCAACAACTAAATTGTCATTAACAATCTTAACTTTCTTTACCCTTTAATCATTATTTTTCTTTCCATATGTCCCCGTATCCCATCACCAATATTTAGGTCACCACCCAATCTATCACTAACATTATCCCCATAAGTTATCTTTAATATTTCAGCAGCTAAGATAGTTTCATTTAACTTGTGTGTTATATACACTTCTACCTTCCTATAGAACTTCATCAAACTAATTAGTCTTATAAAACTATCATTGGATTCAATAATTTTAATGACTTATTGAAATTGAATTCATGAATTATATAATATTCTTTATCAACTTGATTATACGTTTGTTCAATCCTTATCTTATATATCTGCTAATAACTAGCAAAATGTCTTTACCTTAAAAAAAATACTAATTGACCCTCCTTCATACCTAACTTAGGTTTCAATTGGAACTCCCCACTATAAAACAACTTCATACTTCCACATTGATTCATTGGGGTCCTTAAAAAATATATCACATATGCATGGAAATTAATACTATATGAATTAACATATAACATCAAGGTGATCAGTTATGATATGAATACTTTAATTTTTTATTTCTTTTATGCCTATGTTGTTACATAAATCATTTGTGGGACATGAATATCTCAAAGTTTCTTTCTCACAGTAAATAGACTACTTCAATAAATTATAATCACATGCATCCTACTTCAAATAAAGTAAAGGAACATCACAACAGTGAGAAAATGATAATAAGATCTCGAGCACATACACATCCAAAAGGATAACAAGATGTTCAACACATATATATTAATTAAGAAAAGGCAACAAAATATCCAAATTATTTAATCCAACTCATATAAACACAACACACACATGCACGCGTGCACACACACACAAAGTCATTAAATAATATGGTAAATATTTCATTAAAGAAATGACAATGATCTCTAGATCTTAGATATACAATTAAAAACTTAAGTTACTAGGACTACTAAAGATATAATATTATAGTTTGCTTGTATTTTTCTTTTTAGCGTTAAAGGTAACTCTTCTAGGAGCAATTTAGTCAGACCTTTCTCTTTACTACAATTGCATACACATAAACTAGTTCTGTAAACAGTAATCTAATTATATGTCCAAAATGATGAGTATATCAATAAATTATTCCAACGTGATTTATCAATCTGAACTAATGCATGTATATATGATACTCTATTTAGCACACATATATGATACACTATATGCGTCTAGGATATTCTATCCAGTACACACACGCACATAGTGCATATATAATACCAGAGACACAAGACATCCATATAATTACATGTAATTGGGTCATATGCAACTAGGACAATGTGAAAAGTAGAAAAAGAAGCTAACAAATTTACCTTTATAGGTCGATAATGGTTCCTAGCGTTGTTTTTAACATTTTGTCAACAATAGTTCGATATGGTGCCTAATCCTAACTCTTATATGGATGACAAACAAGAAGATATAGGAGATTCCATTAATTTATTAAACCAAGATGAACATCACAATATTTGTAATAAATTTTAAAAACATCTAGACTCACTGACTTGTTGAGTTTCACCTATTTTTCTAGCACACAATTGGTGATAGAAGAGATGCGAGGCAAAAGCAAGACAGAGCAGAGAGCTATACAAAGAATAGAGAGTGACCCAAAATGAGAGTAGTAAGAAAGGTAATCGCAAAAGGGAAAGATAATCCTTATTTTTTATTTTGAGGATTTAGGTTTCTAATGTTTAGAATTTTAAGGATTCATATGAGCTACGTATATGATTAATGTAGGTCTATATGTTAAAAAAATTGGTCGAGTCAACAAAAATGATAGAACCGGATAGTTTTGTCAATTTGAAGGTCACTTTATACAATCTTTAAAATGTTAGGATCCTTTCTATACATTGGCAAAAGTAAAAATTTGACCTTAATTTTTTTTACCAAAATACAAGTTAGGTCTTAATGTTTTGGAACATTCAAAATGAATCTTGACATTCGCAAAATGTTTACATTATATTCTAAATGGACGAAAATTTAAATGAAATTAAGTTTTCGTCCTTTATATGTTACCTCAGCATTGACTTGACATAAGTTTAATATTTTTTTATTTAGATTATGGGCCTTGATCTCCTGCACATCTGGAATACACAACCTGCTACCCAATGTCATCAATCCATCATCCCTCACCTCTCCGAAATCTTTCCATTTCGAATCTCGTCTCTGAGCTTGCTCAAATCTACATCCTGAGCCTGCAATTCCCTAACTCT
>JANSVB020000110.1:305601-320808 GCA_025504935.2 Erythroxylum haughtii | reverse complement strand
ACTTGTAACAACGATTTTCGTAAAACTTTATCTCCGCTCTTCTATAAGTCGACTTATGCAGTGTAAGTCGACTTGTAACCTTCGATAAGTCGACTTATAGTCTATTAGTCGACTTGTGTTGTTCTCAACCTGACAGATCTTGATATATTAGTCGACTTATGATTTACTAGTCGACTTATGTTGGCTTCAACGGTTATATTCAATCAAATCTTCTATAATCTTCATGTTTAATGTCTCTAGCATGATGAAGATTATTTCCTTCTTGATTTCACCATGATTTATGTCTTGCCCATTCAAGATTGATGAAGATTATTTCCTTCTTGATTTCACCATGATTTATGTCTTGCCCATTCAAGATTGATGTAGTCTTGATGTATTTGAATCTAAATCACCTGAAATAATTTCTTAACCAATTCTATACATTTTATTATTATCAAAACATAAGTGGAATTTAATTTGTCGACCACCATTGGTCCAACATACAAGAACATTTAATGATATATAATGTATGTTTACTTGAGTTTCTGAAAGTGTTTTGGATTGTTTGGCATATTTTAGTTCTATTTTGTGTGGCATTTGCATATCCTTCTAAGGGGTATGTGGGTGTTACAACCTTTTTCATGTCTCATCTCTCTCTTTAAATATGGACATGTAATTTATTGTAAGAGAGAACCAAGAAAAAGAGTAAGCAAAAGCTCATAATCCAAGAAAAGGTGACAGGAACTTGAATGTCATAAAAACATAAGCTTATGCTTAAGGTAGAGAACCCTGTTCTCTTCCAAAACTATCATTTAGCACTGTTTCCTTTTCTTTATGTTTCTTCTAGTTTAGTTTTCTCTCCAACGCATAGAAGCAAAGCATCTCCCCTTCTAATCTCTCTCAATACTAACTTTCTCTATCTAAATTTTATGCTTACTATCAATAGGTGAGAAAGACAGGAAGGGACTCTAGTGAAAGAAAACAATAGTTGATGAATTAACTAATTAGTTTTAATTATGCTACAGTGCAAGAGAAGTGAAAGAAAGCGAGAGTATTATGCTATAGTATCAAGTGCGTGAAGACGAAGATGATTGAAAGAGAAGGCAATGGATGTGTAGTTTATGCATCTTTCAACACAAATAATAACAACTGCAAATCAAGCAACATATTAGAAAACACACATAAGCAATAGATACGAAAACAAACTTGGAGAAATTGCAGACAATAGAAGATACAGAAGACGATACAAAGTGAGAGAAACCTGTGTGACACAAAAAAACTTATTTTCAAAATAAACTACAACCTAATTTTTTATGGAAACATAAAATTATTGCCATTTTCTTTTATTTTAACGAAAAATGATAACATGTTTAATCAAGACTTTTTTAGTGTCTATTTCTAATTTTACTAAAACAACAACGAAAAATAAAAAAAAAGGGAACCAAATAGGGGCTTAGTTTTTCAACCAAAAAAAAAGTAATTGTAAAATTAGTTGTTATTCTTAAGAATGAAGTCATGTTATCTCACTAAAATATTACTGTCTCTTTCTAACTATCACTAACTTGATCATCTGAGACCAAATGTTAAAAGATAGCATTCAGCTTTGTAGTTCTACAAGAAAAGTAAACCAAGCCCAATAACAGACCTTTGAGCTTAGATTTAACCTGAAAAATTCAGATATTTGGAAAAAAAAATTCTATCACTTGACTATTAACATAATTTTAATAATATTTAATCATATGTACTAAATGAACTTGATATGTAGTAAGAATATTAATTTTGGGTCAAAATATTATATCGATGAAATGAAATCACATAACATAATAAATAAATTCATTTTATTATTCATGTTAAATGAATAATTGAAAATAATTACTAGGTTTATTCTTCAAACCCACTATTACATTATAATTTTCATTTTTATATAGTTTTAATTTTATTAAAGGGGACATATTTGATAATGAGTCAATTAGATCTGTCTTATAATATTTTTATGTTATTTTTAAAAAATTTATTAGTATATTGTTACAATTTAAAAAGCTGCAACTATTAAACAATTCAAATTTAAATAAATTAGCTAAAAATTCAAGTTAAGTTAAAATAAATAGAGACATGCTACGGTTTTACTGATTTATCAAAAGTCCCTTATATTTAAAAAAATTTAAAAGAAAACTATTATGGTTAACAAAAGGAGACCAATGCTCCATCGGGTTTAGTCTTTCTATTAGAAATATCAACGTAGCGGACACGTTGCATCATTTTTACGCTTGGACAAACATGTTAAAAGAGAAATTTGAGAATTTCCAAAACATGTCTATGTCAAATAAATTATATTTACAAAGAATTATTTATACTAAATATTTTCATATTTTATTAATAATGAATAACATATTTATTAGTTAAATATGATAATAAATTAAGTCAATTTTCATTTAATATATTATGTAAATTAATTATATTTATTCTTACTGCTAATGAATGATATTGTAAAAAATATTATTATTTTATTAATTTATCATATTTATGTATCATCACTTAAGTTAAGTATTAAATATGCAATGTTAATTATTGTATAATAAATAATGAAGATTAATTTATGTATTATTAGTTTTTTATGATAAAAATTTGAGCTTTCTTTTAATTTACTATTCAATAATACTAAGAAATCAATTTCTCATACTTTATATATAACTTATATTTAAGAATTAATTTATTGATTATATGTTTAATAAATAACTAATAATTAAATTTGTTGTTGTATGAGCTTACTAAACTCATTGTGAAGGTTGATTGACATTTTTATTATATTGTCCGGTTAGACTCAATGCCAATTTTAATTAGGTGCTAACATTGATTTTTTTTTATTATATCTTCGTATTGGACTTATTTTAAGAGTTGAGTCATTTTTCTTATATCACATACCCCTAACTGAGAATTTATTACTTTTTAATAAATTATTTATAATCCATATGTTTACAATTTAATGATTGATAGTTAAAAAAATCAATCAAAATAATTATTTCTATTTTTAATATGAATCATATAGATGAAAATAACTGTCTTATTTATTAATATTAAGTAAAAATTCAATAAAAACTTAATTTGATAAATATATTAATAAAATTAATAAGTTAATATTACATATTAATTATTTATTAATAAATTTGTAAAATAATGATATGTAATTTTGAAATAACTTTTATGATTTGTCTCGCTAACAATAAAAATTAATCAAATTAATTAATAATTATTTACAAAATATACTAATTATAATAAAATTAATTATCTTATTTATTAATATGAATAAATAAAATAATTCATTTAAATTTAAATTAATATAATAAATATAACATAAATTATTACCATTATATAATGAATTTGTATCTAAGGCATAAAGGGTATATACGACTTGATAATTATGCAAGCATGTCCAATAACTTTCAGGTTATACGCTAAGAGCACGTGTATATGCTTCCATGTACTTTAATAAGAAGTGAACGAAAATGCTGAGGTAACTTCCACTGGTCAGGATGTATGAAGTTCATCAGGCGTGTTGAATAGTTGAATTTGGCACTTTATGTCCTACACAGGCCAGGCAGGTGGTCCTAGTCTCCACCACCATGCCGCTTGGACTACTCTTTATTGACTTAGACTACACTTATAAGTCCTAATATCGGGTGTGGTTTTGTGGTCGGCAAGATCTATAAACCTTGTACAAACTGAGAGACTTGAATTTCTGCCGTGATCACATGCTATGCCGGCCGGGTAATCAGAACCACATATAGCAAAACCAAACACGTTGTCCAGCAAGTTTCTTCTCTCATTTAATGTAACTGTTCATCATGTTGGAATTTTTCAATGAACTTACAGAGAGTGAGAGAGAGAGAGAGAGAGATAATTATATGTGATGTGATATTATAAAATTTGGCTTAAGATTAAAAGCAATTTTTTGGAATTAATGAGCGTAGCTAAATCATTTAATTATGAGTTATTGCATGTGTAGAAATCCTAGTTTTATTATGATGAAAAATTAATAATAATTACTATATATAAATACGTGGTTATGATCTTCAAAAGAATTATTAGAATAAAAAAGATAGAAAACTTATACGAATTTCTTAGAAAGCTAAAAGTAAAAAAAAAAGGCAATAAAGCAATTATTCTTAATAATATGACGTAATTGGTTTAAGTTCTTATTATAAATTTTATTTTAAATTTAACAATATTTGGAATTTGAGTAGGTTTCATGTTAGATCGCTTTGACATAATGGTTGAAAATTTTAGATTAACAATATTTGATTTCTTGGTGGTGAGTGGTGGTTTCAGAATTGTACCTGCTTTTTACTGAATAATAATTACTATATATATTCATTCATATATATAAATATATGAATGAAATTTAATAAAATAAGGTTGAAAAATTGTAATTGAAATAAATGATTTGACGTATAAGGTTGAAAAAACATTTTGCAACATTTTTAAAACGTCATAAAAAATGTTGCGGAATGTGGTGTAGGTAAAAGATTTCTGTGACTTTTTATGTAAAATGTCACGAAAAACACTGACATTCCGTGAAGTTTATAAAAACATTATTAAAAGTTTGAACAATCCGTGACGTTTCGCGACGTTTTTAGAAACATTGCAGAATTTCTTCCGCGACATTTTATTATTATTTTATTTTTTCATTTTTTCAAAAATATATTAATTTACTAATGTTTAATTTTAATAATTATTTTTTAAAATACATTTTTTAAAATCTTATTTGTTTAATAACTATTCAATATTATTTATGAATTTATATATTTAATAATTCTTTAATTTTTTTAGTATATCATTAATTTTAATAATTATTCATATATCACAAGAATTTCATACCCGCAGACAATGTATTATTTAATTGCAATTTACAAACATATCATAATACACTAATTAATATCAAAATATACTATTTAATATCAAAATACACTAATTGCAATTCACAAACATGTCATAATATACTAATTAATATGAAGGTTCATCTATCATCTGACTACCAAGAGTCCTTTTTTAAAAGAACATCCATCAGAAACTGTACAAGTTTGTAAGACATAAGATAAGAAAGAAATGTTATAGGTAATTTTGGGAGAAGAAGTAGCAATATATCAAATGCCAAGTGTTTGCAGTCGTGAGATGATTAAAGAAGAGATCTCTCTGTGACAACTTCACTAAAGGACTGGATATTGTTTGAAGCTTCTTCCTTAAATGAATTAGACGTCCGACTTTTCTTAGGCTTCTTTTGATTACTACAAGCTGATACTATGTCTTCACCAACAGCAGTTGTGGAGCTTCAAGTATATGACTAACCAAAGCTGAAAGCAAAGTATCAAGATTCCCAGCAACAATACCCTTCAATCCATTCACGAAGTTGTGGAGCTTCAAGTACATGACTAACCACAGCTTCACTTGGCAACTACAATCATAAGGCACATAATATACAGAAATAGTAAAGCAATCATATAAAATAAATCGTAAATTGCTATGTTTAAATTTGTGCAACAACAAAAAGAAGTGAAAAAAACAACAAAAGCCTTCATGGAGGCACCAAAAAGAAAAAAAATTGCATAAGAGAGGGAGAGAGACTACTCCTCATGGAAAGTTCTTAATCCCAACGCAAATTATATGCAAGTTGAAGATGGAAGAATTCACCCCAACAGAACTAGCACATGAATAATATTAACAAAAACCTATTGAAACTATGAATAAGCTCCAACACCTTAACGAAACAAGGGGAAACTGTAAAACTTTTTGAAAGAAAAAACCTAAGATTGCATGTTTTCCCCTGGAAGAATGATCCATTAAAGGGCTGGAGATCACTTCGTAATAAATGGTATAAGTAATAGGAGAAAGGACCATAATTAAGCAATTAAGATGCACTATATATCAGCAAAATGCCTAGATAATCATCCACCATTACTTCATACCAAATTTATGTTATGAATTGAATTCGATAAAAGTATTAAGAGAAACTACAAACCTCCTTAGCAACAGCTTGAGCAGTCCTCCAATTATCGCCGGTCACCATAACTGGTTTGACACCCATTTTGTGAAGGCCTTCTATGACTACAGCAGCTTCTCTCTTTAGTGGGTCTGCAACTCCTAAAACGCCAACTAGGTTGTCATTAAATGAAACAAGAATGCCTGTTTCTGCACTTTCTTCAAGTTCAATTACAAAGTCTTCTACAGCTGTTGGAATGGCAATTCCACTTTCAGACATTAGCTTTCGATTGCCAACCTATTCAGGACATAGTATACAGCTATGAGCACCCCAGGGGTCAAAATTATCTTTTTTAATTGATGCACCAAAAAACACCTATATTTTACACCAAAAAACTCACCAGAATTTGTTTTCCATCTATCAAGCATTTAACACCTCTTCCAGGAAGAGCCAAAAACTCTGAGACATCAAGAAGCCATCTGGATATTGTGGAATCTTTACTGTTGTTGTGACCACCATAAATTGGAGAAGATTCATCCAAGAAATGGAAATGGCGTGCATACTCCACTATGGTATATGAGGACATACAACTCATATGACGAAGATAGGAATCTTTTATGTAAAAATGCAGTCAACCTATGGTGAGATCACAAATTAAATATAAAAAAGAGAGAGAGAGAAAACAAGGAGTATATAATTAAAACCAATTCTCACTTAAACCAGTCAAGTAACTGGTTCTATTGCCTATGGTAGAAATGCATAACTTTCTGATGGAAATAACAGGTAGAAAAAACTCTGAGATTAATCATACCAAGAATCAGAATGAGAGATAACTAATCATAAATTTACAACACTCATTAATCACATCCTCTGCTTAAATTCTCTGCATTGTATGCTCCATTGAGGCTCACATCTGGCCTAATAATGCAATACAAATTCCATAAAGAAATGGGTAGATGCAAATAAATGGAAGATTCACCACTATTTGCTTCAGCATCATTGTAAATCTATACCATGCTACAAATCATTGATAAAAGTTTTAAGGAAGAAGACTTTTATTCTGGAAATTTTGATGAGATGAATTTATGATCTCTCTCGTAAATCTAAATACTACAAAAAGTGATTGACTATGGCACCCCTATTTTATAATAGTCATACAACAAGTGAACGGAATTCTTCTCATACCAATCACCTAGGATCATCAAATTAGCCGAATGCTCCTGTCTCAACTTTATCATCTCCAGACAATCCCACCAATTATAGTCTTACAGCGGCCTTAATGTCAATCTCTCTCAACGGTATCAATGCGTCTCCTGATTAAGAACAAAAGTTGGCTCCTCTAGTTTGCGTATTCTGTACTAAAAAGGAGAAAAAGAAAGCAAAGCAAATCACATTTGATGGACATATTCTATCGGCTAAAGCAGATTCTTAGACAAAATTTACAAGGAGACTAGGAGAAACCTTTAGTAGATTGAGATATAGATACCTCAAGAAACTTTATCTTGACCCTTCAAAGAGCATCCTTCCCATTATTCTATTGACCAACCCCATATCTGAAGTTTCCAGATTGACTCTGCATCCAAACTTCCAAATTACACCACAAATACAAAATGTCCATTCTAAAGTTTCCTGTTTTCAATCAACCAATACAACAATAAGTTTTGAACACATTTCCATGATTACAAAACTCAAAATTGTACTCTACGAAACCCGTGCCTATTAGAATCTAAAATGACATTCAAAACCCATAGTTGATAATACGATGCTATCCATTAAATCCAAACAAAGTTTCCATAAAAGGAGAAAAAGAAGAAGTCATATGCAAAAATTGACTAAACCTTAGACACTGCTTCAGCTATAAACTATGCATTTTCGATCTCGTATGGTGTTCCATCCTTAACTACCATACAATCCCTCAGAGTTTCGAACAAGGAGAGCGAGAACTACTTACGAACAACTCTAACATCGAAATAAATATCACCTGAGTTGGGTACGTCGACCCTAATCCCTTTCGTCGGAAACCAAAGAAGCAACTCCTGCGTCGAAATCCCTGACAACACGCAAGTATCGATGATGAAAAATTCCCTTATGCCCTTTGGCAATAGACCCATGGGCAACCTGTGATCTTTTATGGTCTCGTAGATTGACTCTTGCTCAACCGAGCCTACACATTCCAGTATGTGTTAAAAATAAGAATTAAATGAAGCAAGTTTTTGAGGTACTGCTTGTGTTATGTTCTGGTTGAAATCAAGGGTTAGGATTAGGGTTAGGGTTAGGGTACTCTTTACAAAAACCATCATGATTCTCAATCTTGGAAGGCATGACCAAACAAAGAGGAGAAGGAGACGGAGCAAATCGGGTCCGAATATGGTTCAACCTGAGACTAGATGCCATAATTATCGGCAAATTCTCTCCACCCTTTCGCTTACCAAACTACTCCTCCGCCTCAACCATCCTCCCATTATCATCAGGTTCACTGTAGTTATCATCGGTGACATGCCTCTGCGTCCAACGAATCGGAATAGGAGGGATCTTTCGAAGCTTGTAGGCCGTCAGATTCTCGTGGTTGGCCGTTGAAGATGGTGAGTTCTTTCTTCTGGCGGAACAAAGGGAAATGTAAAAGGTGACTTACAGTTTGGTTTAAAACCAAACAATGTTGCTGAAAGCTTTAGCGACGTTTTATTCAACAAACGTCACGAATTCTATTCCATGACATTTTACTGATAAAACATCACGAAAAGTGTTATAAATTCGCAAATTTTTTATAAAATGTCACAGAAAATTTAAACTTTTCGTGATGTTGTTTAAATGTCATAAAAGTCTTTACAATCCGCGACATTTTATCAATAAAACGTTGCTGGTTATATTAATTTTTGTAGTGATTTTTGTGTTGATTAATAAACTTTTAAATTAAAAATAGTTGTGTATGTATGTAATTTCATACTGATAATAATAATAATAATAATTAACTCAAAAGAAAATTATTATTTGACTAAATTTTAAATGTACTTTTGGTAATAAATATGTGATACTTTCTTTGTAAATTATAGGTAGGTTTAAAGGAAGACTTATGATTTAACAAGAACTTAGTATCAATATTTGATTATTACAAAAAGGATACGACTTACAAATTGATATTTTTGTCTGAAGATTAAATTTCAATGTTGTAATAGATATCCTGTGATGGGGTTACCATAATTTGAATTTATTAATTATGCTTAATTAAAATTTTAATTGTGATTATGATGTTTTGTTTATGTTTCTTCTTTATTAAGTAAATACTTTTGCTGCTACAATATCTATTAACATTAATGCATGTGCTAAATGACACGAATTTTATGGTTTGGAAAGAGAGTGTCATGAACGTTCTTAGCTACAAGGATCTAGACCTTACTATTTGGATTGAGCAACCCCTTTCTTTTACAAATGCAAGTTCCTATAATTAAAAGAGGGACTAGGAGAAGTGGGAATGCTCAAATTGCACAAGTCTTACGATTATGAAACATGAAATTTTGGAACATTCAAGAACGTAATGTTTGAAGAGAAAGACATCAAATTGTTCCTTAAAGAACATGAGCAGCATTTTTCCAAAAACAAAAAGATGAAAACAAGTGCTCTTCTAGCAAATCTTGTTTCCATAAAGTATAAGGGTAACTTGAACTTTAGGGAATGCATTCTAGAAATGTCTCATCTTGCTTCAAAACTAAAGGCACTAAAATTTTAACAATCTGAATATTTGCCTGTGAATTTGGTTTTGATATCTCTTTCTGCACAATTCATTCAATTTAAAGTCAGTTATATCTATCAAATGGAGAAATGAACTTTTAATAAGCTCATTTCACATTGTGTGTAAGAAGATGAGAGACAGAAGTAAGAGAATGTTGAAATTGCTCATTTCATGTCCAACTCTAAAGGCAATAAAAAGAAGAGAAAGAAAGTTGCAAGTTAAAAACAATAAACTAAAGGCAATAATAAGGAACAAAAACAAAAACCTAAAAAATTTGATTACTACTTCTATGGAAAGACTTCTCATAAGAAACATGAGTGTAAAAAATATCATGCTTGGCGTGCAAAGGAAGGTATACTTCTTTTCTTGTTTTGTTTTTAGGCCTATTTGATTTTAGTACCTAAATACACTTGGTGGTTAGATTCTAGTACTACTACTTATATAAGTGTGTCCATGCAGATTTGCCTAAACTGCCAAAAACCCCATAATCATGAAAATATATCTATGTAGATGATGGGATATCATTTGAAGTTGAGCAATATGGACTTTTAGGTTATCATTTAGGATTGTAAATTATTTGAATTTGAAATAGGCTTATGTTGTAACATTTTTATATGGAATTTGGTTTCTATTTCTGTATTTGATAATTATGGTTATTATTGTTCTTTTTGGAAATGGATAATTTAGTCTTTTTATGATTCAAAACTTATCAATTCCAATTCTTTATCAAAATATGATAACATATACTACTTTATATAGTTGTCTCATTTAATGAATCATTGCATATTAATTCATGGGGTACTAAAAGAAAACTAACAAACGATCATTCTGCTTTATTATGGCATAAGTGTATAGATGAAAATGGGCTAGGATAGGCCTAGGCTCGCCTAGACATGACACATCTTCTACTGGGGCCAGTTAAAAAATGAAAACAAAGTCTTTTCAGTAAAAATGATGTCATTTTTTACAATATTTATTAGGCCTTGGGCTAAGTAAGATTAGGCGTGGCCAATTTGAGCCAAAGGTTCGATCAACACGAGAGGCCAGTCGGGCTAGGCTCAGACCCAATTGCCATCTCCACATAAGCGTTTAGGGCATGGGCATATCACTATACAAAGAATTGCAACGCTTGTGTTAAATGGAATTCTTAATCCATTTAATCTATTAAATTTTTAAGTTTATGTCAAATGTAGTAAAGGGAAGTGAACAAATATGAGGAAATTAGGTGCTAAAAGATCTTCAGAAATCTTAAAACTAATCCATACAAATATTTATGGGCCATTCTTGGACTTTCCCGGTGAGTTCATAAAGATCGGACACCCATATTCTCGAACCATACAATCCGATTAAATAAAAAGCGCCAAAACCAAAACAGGCCACCCCTGAGAGAAATAAATGGATTCCAAATATCTTGGGTAAATCCAAAGAGGGTTTTCCTGTATGTTCATCACAAAATACTTCTAGATCTCAATATACTCAATGCCAGATAGCTGCCAAGAAGCGCAAGCCGGAAAATATAAGATACGCTCTAGCCACACCTTTATAACTCCAAATACCTGAATTCGTTTTATTTTCTCCTCTAATACTCCAACCAGCCCATGAATTGATGATTCCTAAACAAGTCATAAACGGTATAACGAACATATCTTGTCTCCACATTAGATCGAGAATGGGGTCAGAGGGATCAAAAACTACATATGTTCATACCTTTAGCAAGGATTTCAGCAACTAGGTTTCATGTCATTGATCCATAATGGGCTTATTATCAACAATGGTAAATTTTAACCACCTAACAATTGCATATTTCTTAGTACTGGCATCATCCGTCTCGTATTTCACTTCTAAACCATCCTGAATTTCCTTACCAATTTTGTACTTGTATTAGATATCAAACAATAGGTTTATCATATAGTTGAGCAACACTCTTCTAACGGTACAGTTATCCTTAGTTTTCTTATGGTCAATATTGTCACTAGGAATTTCTTGAAATGTTACATAATCAATTTTGTATTGCTGAAAGTAAAAAGAAATTTCTCAAACCGTCGTTTTAAATTTCTCCCATCTAAAAGTTCCAATTTAGTTAAGTCAGGTACAATCCTCTGGGCTATGGTTATAAGGGCATAACCTATGTGGGGAATAGTAAGTGCAGAACCTAAGTTAGTCTCATTTGTTCTAGGCAAGTATATTTAATAGTCAAAATAATGTCATTTTAAGCATTAATCAAACTTATTTAAGACGGAATATCTGAACAGCCTCTCTTGTGCCTTTTTCCTGCGATGATAAGTGACTTTTGACTTAATTTAAATGGCTAGATTTTGATTATCTTGTATTTCAGGACTTGGCTACATGTTATTGTGTTTGATGTCGTAAGAGTAAACCCAGTGAAACTAATGGTTCCAGCCAACTTGACGGAAAGAAACTACCCTCGATTTTAACTCCGTTAATCTATTATTAATTATATTGGTCATTCTCTTACATATACGTATACTTGAAAAGCAATATTTCACAACATTCTCTTTCTAATTTACCTAGTAGCACAATGATAAACAATTTATGTTAAATTAATCGCATCCATCCATGCATGGTCTACACTACAAGAAATATGTAAGGTTCTAAATGGATTCCATATCTGCATCTTGATGATTAGTGGATTGCTTCATTCTTTTTTATTACTTTAGTTCATTATTTTATATTAGCAATTTTAGCTATTATTACTTCTTTCAAATTAACCATTCCTTGTTATAATAAATAATAGAAAGACATGATTAGCAATACTAATTATCAAATCTCTTGATGTATTTTGCGTTATATTTCCATACAGCTTTTCCTTTAGCTGTTAGGGTTTCCAATTAAGGTATGACTGAGTTTATTGTTGATTGTTATTGCAGCGCTATCATCTTCATCTCCGGTGACATACTTCTGCAATATCTCTCTGTATATCGATTGAGGTGAGTGCTTATGCTTTTGTTAGTGGTCTCTGGCTCTTGATGAATGTGCTTGTATGTGAACTTCCCATAGTATGTTGCTTTGTGGGTATTATTGATGTCTTGCAATGTGTGAAACTTGACAGCACACATGTTGTACGGAGATTGAATTTGCGATGTCATTACTGGTTGAGATAAATGTGTGTTCCTTTTGCAGGGTGACCCTTATTGTTTAAGGGGGTGTCCAAATTATAGGAGAAATGCTGCCGAAATTTCAATAGGATCCTCGTCGTAGATGATGTTTAAACAAAAACATTAGATCGTTTATTTTATTATTTGAAGTGACTTGCATTGATGAAAATGATTTAGTCTATTAGTTGATTGTTTAATTTTGTGAGTATGACATGTTCCTGACTATGTATTGCAACAATTACACGGTGTGATCTGACGATCATAGGAATAACAGTTCGTTTCCGTAATAATGCATACATATATGAACCGTCCTCCATTTTGATTTTGCACGGAACTTAATGAATTTCATCCTTAATTTGATGGATGCTTTGTAAAATAGATTTCTCTTAACTTGTAATATGGACATAATTTTATATGCATATGTGAAATTGTATATGTACATTGAGAAGAACATGAGAATAGGTTAATTATTTGAGGCTGATAAATTTCATGAAATGGCAATAGAACTTCCCATTGCATGTCCCTGAAAACGGTTATTGATGTCGTGCAATATGTGAAAGTTGACAACACACATGTTGGACGGAGACTGGATTTGCGGTGTGATTACTGGTTGAGATAGAAGTGTGTTTCTTTTGCAGGGGGACCCTTAGTTTTTTAAGGGGGTGTCCGAAATATAGGGCACATGCTGCTGAAATTTCAATAGGATCCTCGTCGTAGATGGTGTTTGAAGTAGAACATGAGAGCGTTAGTTTAATAATTTGTAGATGCTAAATGTTTAGCATTGAGTATGATATGTCATGCCTTGCGTAAAATATTTGCAATGAAGGTATGACTGATGTCATTGTTGGGTTTCATTGCAGCTCTATCAGCTTCATCGCCCGTGACGTTCTACATTGCCCGTGAAAACGTGATCCCGGACCTTTTCTTTGCATTTGAATTAAGGTCAGTGGTTATGCTTTGGTTACTAATTTTATTGCCTGGTTCATATGGTTGTTCCACTGACGAGAAACAATTTGAGCCATATTTGGATGGATGCTGTGTACAATGAATATCTCTTAACCTGTAATATGGACATAATTTGATATGCTTATGTGTAATTATGTATGAACAACGAGTTGATGAGAATAGTAATTTTTTACAATAACATTCAAGCTTGTATGAATAGTACTTTGGGAATAGTATGAAATGGCATATCCATTGTATATCACATTGTGGTCAACCATAATGTGATTACATATATGTGTACCATCATATATGTTGTGTTCACAGTATCAATATTCCAGTAGCTTAGCTCGGACATGAAATGTCAAAGCCTGATGTTATAACACATGTCTATACTGATTTGGTTTGTGGATATGTGGCAAACATAGATGCCTAACTTTGGATTCGATCTTGTAGAATAACAATTCGCCAGTTATGAGTTTCAGCGATAGATCTTGGATGTATAGACGTTTAACCGCGGATGGATTCATTAATCCTGAATTTGTTGAGGGAGTTGATGCGTTCATTCATTACGCATGTTCGCAACCTGCATATATGGATGGGTCAAAGATCAGATGTCCATGTAAAAAGTGCAAAAACAAATGTTTCCTTTTTATTGATGAAGTTCATTTGCATCTGTTGAGAAAAGGGTTTGTTCCGAACTATTTCCAGTGGACCCGACATGTGGAACCCTTGGTTGCTAGCACCTCAAGGAGAACTGAAGAACATACGTCTATGAACCTAAATGAGAATGACGTTGAGGATGGATATGGAAGAAATTATGTTGATGGACCAAAAAACTCTTATAGAAAAATGGTGCACGATGGGGTCAGTTACACATTTGAGCCAAATGGGGAAAATGTTGACGAAGAACTTAACCCACAAGCAAAACAATTTTTTGACTTACTACAGTTAGCTGACCGAGAATTGTGGCCAAATTGTGAGACAATGGCCCAGTTGTCATCAATTGCTCGCATATTGAACATAAAGAGTGAAGGTCATATTTCAGATCGCAGTTTTGATAAAATTTTGGAGTGGTACAACGAATCATTTCCTGCTGATCATACAATGATTGATAGTTTTTACAATATGAAGAAACTTATTCGCGGTCTTGGTTTGCTTGTGGAAAAAATTGACTGTTGTCGAATCGGATGTATGTTGTATTGGGGAGATGATATGAATTTAAACCAGTGCAAATTTTGTGGTCAACCTAGGTTTAAGCCCAAAAAACGTTCAACGAAACATAAATTAGTTCCATGGAAGCGGATGTATTATTTTCCTCTCACTCCTAGGTTGCAGAGGCTTTATGCTTCTAATGTGACTGCATCTCACATGAGATGGAATGCTGAACACGAACAAGAAGATGGAGTAATGAGTCATCCATCAGATGCATTGGCATGGAAACATTTTAATGACACCCATGTTGATTT
>JANSVB020000110.1:208775-219400 GCA_025504935.2 Erythroxylum haughtii | reverse complement strand
GGTTTACCCAACTAGACTACCCATTGGTAATCCCTATGTCTATAACACACAGCTTTCTGCTGCCCTTGCCCTGACTATCCATTCCACGTATTCCATAACAGCCCTTGTACTTTCTTCCGGCCAAACAAAGTCAACTTCAAAAAGACTTTTGTTTCTCCAATGCCATAAAAACCAACAAGCTACTTAAAAAATAGTAACCCAGTCAACCTGCATCACATGTGCATGCTTCATAAGGTTGGATTTTACCAACAGCTCCTCGTCTTGGTGAAAGAAATTCATATTAACCACCTCTAAGGGAAAGTGACTCTAGAAGGCTTGCACTTTCGAACAGTCTAGGATGACATGTAGTGTGGACTCTTTTTGATCACAAGTGTGGCAAATGCTGTCTGTAGAGATATGGCATGCCACTCTTTGCTGATTGGTCAGAAGTTTTTTCTTAGTTATTAACCAAAGAAATGCCCTAATCCGATGGGGCCCTGGCAATTTTCAAATTAATTCCCATAGGCTTTTATTAACATCCGTGATACTCCCTTTGATTAAGTCGTAGGCTGACACCACCGTAAACCTCCTATGCTCAGTTTGTCCCCACCTCATTGTATCTTCTGTTATTCCTTCCGCATTAGGTGGGATCTTCGTAATATCCATACAGACTGTGGAATGGAGGTATTGTTGGAACAAATTCCATTTCCAGGTGTCGACTTCATTTGTAAAATCTGCAACTTTAGCGTAAAAAATGCTCTCGGAAAGTGAAGAGGTCGTCACGTATATTAGAGGTCCTCAATCCTTATTTTTATTCATCTTATTTATCATAAGTGAAAAATAATTATTTTTTATAAATGTCTTATTTTGGTACAGGTTAAGAATAATTGTTTACAAATAATATTCAAGGTCAATAAGAGTTCTCAAAAAGTACTTTAAGCAATTTCTATCAATTGCAACAATTATAAACCATACAATTGCTCGTATTAAAGAACTAAGTCTCACTATGGTTTATATAATTGACATATGCATTTTATAACTTTTAGCAACTCTCTAGTAAGTTGAAGATTCTTTCCATAACTCATTTATAATCTACTTATATCTAAAACTAATATAAAAATCATTAAACTCATAAAATAGTTATTACAATAGCTAGTTTTTTAGATTGTTCAGTTGGCTAATTACTCCCTTAGCTTACTGCACAGCCACTTGTTACGCATCACTTAGCCAGACCCTTATATGCACAAAATTCTTTTTCGATAACTTTTCAAATAAACCATCGACTACCCGATTATAACTATTCAACTAGCCATTGAACAATACTTTGATTAGTAAATAATGCAATCAATAAACAATGCCCATACAATAAATAGTTCAATTTATGTTTAGTCTCATACAATACATATTTACTAAACAAACTCACTTGACAAAATTTTGATCCTCAATTATTACAAAATTTTGAGATGAAACAAACTTACTTGATAAAAGTTTGATTCAAAATTATTACAAAATTTTGCTTAAACATAAAGAGATTTCTTTGAAAATTAAAATAAATTTTCTCATAATTATAAAAAGAGTTACACATTGTACCCTACATATGTATAAGATCATATAATGATTGATTCTCTAATTTATTGAAATGATCATATATGATTATAAGAAGGACTACAATAATTTGTTAAATAAAGATTTTGATTGTTTCTCCTTGTTTTTAGCTCTTCATTTTAATTTATTGGAAGCTCTGTTAAGTTGTATATTTGCTTGACTTTGCTCATTTTCTTTATATTATGATTGTGCAATTTATTCAGTTGACTCATTTTGTTCTTATATTAAACTCCATCTTTCATATATTACTTAATTTATTATAATAAATCTAGTAATCTCATAAAAATTAAATTTATTAATAACAATGCATTTTGTTATTATCAAAACTATGAGATAGGATCTCACTATCTCCTTTTATGTACCACTAATGGTTACCTCCTCTTCATTTTCACTTGATTCAACAATTGGTGACTGTAGATGATTTTCATTTTGAAATAAATTGTTAGAGAATTAGTTATTGTATCTCATTTAATATTAATGATGGTAATACTAATTGTTGCTATTCATTTGAAACTATTTGATATTGATCTACAAGGCTAATAAAGCAATATTTTTTAGCTACCTATATAAACTTATGTCTTTAGGGTTATCTCTTAAACCTTTTTCAACTCATATTATTTTTGGTCTACTTAACAAACATTATTTCAAAGAGTGATATATATATGTGTGTGTTTATGTATGTGTGTGTGTGTGCGCGTGCGTGTATGTATGTGTGTGTGTGTGTATGTGTGTGTCTAAGATTACCATAAAAATAATAACTCACATGATTTGAATTGAAAGTGTTAGTTTCAGGTGAAAAAGACCTATAAAACATGGCTTATATCCATTTTAGGTATTCATTAGGTGTAATGGCCTATAATGATTGTGAGCATATTTCATGCCATTTTAATGATAAAGAGACATATTTGAATTAAAAAGATATTGCATGCTCTTTTGGTGTAGTTCCTTAGATTTGATTCTCTACTTTTGTAATCACTTGTATCCTTTTATATGATCTCTTCTTCCATTGATTATTCTTCATCTTCTTACTAGATTCTTGATTATCATCTTGATTCTCATATCATAAGTAATATTAATATCATTAATACTAATATCATTGTGATAATCATTAAAATATGTAAGATCAAGTATGTTCCAAATATCATGAGCATTTTGATTGCTTGAAATTTTAAATATCACCTTTGTATCTAATATAGAAAATAAAATGTGCATTATCTAACTATTTAATAAAATGAGCCAATTGTCATTCTTATTCCATTTACTATCCCCTATAATCTCCCGTAATTCAAAATCTCTAACCATGATAAAGAGTTTCATCCTAATTCTTTAAAACAAGTAATCATTTTCATTAAAAAGAAGCAATATTAACATATTAGCCCTTTTGGCTAAAAAATGTTGAAAGTTGAGTTAAAATAATCTTTGCTCAAATTTTACTAGAAATCTATATGTAAAGAATGAAACTTACTATAATATTAATTGTTGGCTACTTGGTGGCATAAGAAAGGGGAGTGAATTGTGTATGTTCACTCTTTTTCCTATCTCTAAACTAATGAAAGGTTATGACAAATTCACATGGAATAATTAAAAAATAGTAAAATAAATCAGGAAAAGAGATATAAAAATTAATTTATATTAGTTTCATTAAACAACTCTTGACTTATATCTACTCTTTAAGCTTTACCTAAAAATTCACAATCTTCTTTTTTTCAATGGATGAAGAGAACATTCCACACATCTTTTTTTTATTACAAGTGAAGGAGAATCTTCATAAACATCTTACTTTGTCATAGGCAAAGAGTAACCCTTTATAAATTTTGTTCAAGTTTAAGAGAAATCCTCACACAAAATATATTTCAAGTAACTTCTCTAATCACAATAATTGCATAACCATACAACTCAAAAGCTCCCTCTTTTGCTGATACCAATAAATTGAGATTTAATATGATTTATGCAATGCACACATACACTCTTTAACCTTTCAAGGCTCTTAGCAACACTTATCACGTCAAAGATTCTTTCTACAACTTATTTATGGTCTATTTATACCAAAAACTAACTTAAATGATTGTTAAACACCCAAATTAGTAGTTATAACGACTAGTTTTTAGACATGTTCAACTAATTGATGGTAACCTTTGACAAAGTCCCCTCTTATTAACCTTTTAAATAGACAATTGGTTAGTCGATCATAACCCTCTAACTAGCCGTTGCAAATTGCTCCAATCGTTGAGTAGTGTTTGAATAGTTAATGATCTTTCTTCTACATTGCTAAATAATACTTACTAAATCATTCAAACTTAAGTTTTCAATGCTTTAAGTTCATTTAAAGATTAAAATACAATGATTTGATTAAAAAAAATTGATTCAAAATTATTATGTAAGTTTACCTAAGTATGTTTGAAAATTAATAGATTTTTCTAAAGATCAAAAAGAGTTTTATCTTGATCATAAAATAGTTTATGCTTTATGTCTTACTTATAAATGATCATGCTTGAAGCTCTAATTTATTGAAATGACTAAGATAAGGTTACAAGGAAAATTATAATGATTTATAATATCATATTGTGCTTGATTCCTCATTATTTTTGGTTCTTCACTTAATTTCCTTGAAGCTCTCTTAAAGTTGAAAATATGTTCCACTTTAATTGTTTTTTTCATCCTTTAACTACTCATATTTTATTTAGTTGGTTTCTTCATTAACCTTGCTTAACTTCCTCTTTGACATATTACTTAATTTCATTATAATAATCTATTTATATCACCAAAAGTAAATTCATAATGGTAATATATTTTATTATCATCAAAATTATAAGTTAAGAAATTACTTAGTCCAACAGTTTGACAATTTATTTTTGTCCATCTTTGTCAACCTAAATTTGCACTGATGTAAGGGTATTCCAATTTCATCATTGACGATTTACATTATATAGAATTTATTTGAAGATATAAAAAAAGATATTACCACTTTTTGTATGTGACTATCAATAATCTTAAATTATTTTGAAGATCAATTTTAAGTGTTTGATAAAATGTGCTAATTTTTATCCTATTATGAACTTTAAACATGAACCTTTTATGCATCAGCAACTAGTTTTTATGTAATTAATACAATATGTTGTGATAATTCCAAGTATTGATTATCAATACTTCAACCTGAAATTCATATCCATCCTTTGAATTATTATTTCTCATTTCCATCTCGGTCTCAGGGTGATGCTTCAACTTACATACATCAATTATGCTTGTCTTCACTCAAAAAATCTACATAAAGACTCTTACAATTAGAATGCTAGACTCTCCATCAAGAATATTTTCTCATAGATTTAAGCTAATTTATTAGGGAGGGGCAAGATGGCTTAACGATACCAATCTTAACCGTCATAGTAGTCAAGATTTCGCAGCTAGTTGAAACTTAGTAAACTTCTTGTACTACCCTCCAAGTAACCAACTAATATTCCACTTAAAGCTTCAAGGTAACTAAAGTGATGTTTTTGAAATATTAAAATCTTCCCAATTTTCACTGTCCAATGGTGAGATTTCAAAGTATCACCCCATAAAGAACTAGCTACTAATTCTATTAAATTTAGTTAATAAAACTACCTAAATAAAAGTAAAGAGATGATTAAAGATAATTAAACTAAATAACTAAAATAAATAAATAAATAATGAAAAAATCAATTAAAAAAAAGTTAATGTTTCGAGATTCACTTACATGTAAATTCAAGTGTCATATATAACTGATTATCTAGGTGTGAATAACAATGATCCTAGTGTGCAAATCATAATTTACATGTCAGTTCTTCATACAATTCCTAAAATTTATGGTGGACAATCACAAATCCAATATTAACATCAAAGAAAATAAATTCAACCAATAAAATAAGCAAGCATGTATAAATAATTGAATAAATCCTTACAAATGTTATTATCCATTAAACATAATAGAAACAACACAAAACATATCAATCTTAACATAGAAAAACATAGTCAAATAAAGAGAAATATAAGATGTCACCGACTTCCTCAATTCTTGCTCCCAATCATTTTCCAATAAAAAGAAAGAAAAAAAACTATGAAAAACACTAATTAAAGATAGCTACAACTGGCTAAATTCCCCTTTATAATTCTAATCAAATCTAGCACCAATTTTATACTGTATCTTAACTTTTAAACCTTAGTGAAAAACAATGACGCTTGTTATGCTTTGTTCCTTAAACTGAAATTATGAAATTCATATTAAAAAAGAACTAAAATCAATTTTTTAAAGAACAGATATTTCATCAAACACCTTATATGTATCAGAAATTCATCTCAACATCACAATCAAAATCAAAATCACGTCTTATCCCTTCTATTACTAACATTTATACCTCAAAGTTATTTTCCAATCACAAAATACACAAATAAACAAAATTAATCAAATACGCAAATTAACTTTCATCAAATATATGAAAATATCTCCACCGAAGGACACGATAATAATGACTAGAGAAGACAACGCCGACGAGAGGAGACGCAGCAGGAAGAAGGAAGAAAAAATGACGTCGTTTGGTGTTAAACTAAATGACGTTGTTTGCTTCTTTAACTTTAAAACACTAAAGTCGAAGTAAACAACGACGTTTACCTTGAAAATTTACTGACAGCAAATTTTTGTCGGTAAACTTAATTTTTTTTATTCTGCCAATAATTTTCGCCTTCTTTACTGATAGACATTTTATATTATCGTTAAAGTTCGTCGCAAATTTTGCTGGAATGATTTTTCTCCATATTTAGCAACAGATATTAGTATTGTTGCTAAACAAAATTTTTCCTGTCAAAGTAGACGACGACGTTTACCTTGAAAATTTACCGACAGAAATTTTCAGTTGATAAACTCAAAACTTTTTTTATTTCACCAACAATTCTGCTTTCTTTACTGAAGAGCATTTTATGTCGTTGCTAAAGTCCGTCGTCAATTTTGTAGGGATGATTTCTCTCCAAATTTAGTGACAGATATTAGTATCGTCGCTAAACGAAATTTTTTCTGACAATGTTATTTACGGAAATTAAGTTTCCGTCGGTAATTTGTAACGGTTTTTTTGTCAGCAATTTTCCGTTGTCTATTCTTACTTTTCTTGTAGTGAGTATTGATTATCATGGTTGAAAATTTTAACGAATTTCTTAGCAATTAACATTTGTATATTTAGTTTCTCAGAGCACCATGATTCTCCGAACAAATTACATTTCAAAACCAGTTTAATATGTAGACTGATTTATTTTATTTTAGACTTCTAAAAGGGAGCAGTCAAAAGAGATATTAAAAAAAAGGGGGCTCGTGAAGATAAACTGATCATTTAGCAAGAAACTAACCGGGCCTTGCATTACTTAAATGCCTTGAAGTTGGATTGAAAAGTTCAAGATTGTGACTTCAATTTAAGGAAATCCACACCGCCTGCTGTTTGATTTTTGTTTTATTACTTACATTGTGTTGAACACAAGATAAATACTGATGACTAATGAAGAAAGAGTAGGAGAAAATGAAAATTGGACCCATTTTTTTTTTAATTAAGTAATATAACATCATTGATTAACGTAACTTTCATACCAAAGTCACTTTCATTGACAAAATAAATACGTTTAGTATGTCATACAGATTGAAGAAAACGTTGGTCCATCCAGTCCAATTAATTAGGAACACGTCCCTTCTTTTCCCTTTCATTTGATAGATCTTTGTTGTTGTTGTTTGATGAATATAAGATTACATTCTTAACTTCTAAGTTGAGCAATTTCTTCTTTTTTTTAAGATCTAATTTAGAATTTGTAATGATTAATCTGCATGAATAGTTATACACATTGTATACGTCACTATCATCAATTGGACATGGTTTGGCTGGTCATTATCAGGTGCCCACTGAAAAGCAAATTGATCATCTTTTGACATAACAGATTTCTTTATAGATTAAAAATTTAAAGACGAGAAGAAAGGATTTTCGAGGGAAGCACGATTCATGTTCTTATCTTGAAGTTTATATATGATCGTGTCATTGAGATGGTTAGTCTAAATGCAATGGATGAAATATCATTAGCTTAAAATTTATGCTGCTATGGTATTACAAAAATATAATTCATAAACACGGCACAAAGACGACCTTCTCACAAAGTCATAAATGCTGAATTAACAACGAATAAGTTCATTATGCTTTTCCATTGAAAAGTATATTTTATATATTCAATTTAGTGACAAAATATAATTTAAATGAGTAAGAAATTATATTTTTATGAAAATATATTTAATTGAGTGGCAAAATTTAAACTTGATAATAATATTTAATATGGTATTGAAAAATTGTAATACCAAACAGGTCCATGATATTGAAAATGTTGTAATTCATATGTTAACTACTAATTGACTAATTCTTTATAGTAAACTTAACTGTCAACCGATTACCCTAGTATGAATAAGAAACCTTTGAGCAAGTCGATGACGCCGTGGGCTATCATCTAAGAGCCACAAGTATGAACCCCACAGCATCGGTGGTTCAGGTGTGCCAAATGGAACTAATGCAGCTTTAGAGGTTATAAATATATATATATATATATATACATATATTAACGTGAACATTTTTGTATCTTAATGTAATGAAGAGATTAGAACATTGGCGTTAGCATAGATGTTAATTTATTAAGGTGATCTAATCCTCATTATAAATATAGTATTCAGTAATTAAAAAGTCGTGGGATTTTGAATATATATTGTTTGGTAAGAATCGACAATTGATTCATATAATCTGTAATTGAGCTGTTGGAACTTTGTTAATGTTTATATGTTCCAAGGGGTAAATCCATCAAAAGTAACGTGTGAAATCCATTGTTTCCTCACCTACCATTCTTAAATTTAAGTGGAAGAATATATAATAGACATGAAATTGAATATAAGTGTCTAGATAAGCGGCAACTTACAGTTAGATTAATAAAGTTAATTAGAATCATCATATGTCACGCACGTAGATTGGTCAAATGGTTTATGTTAAATGAAGATTAGGATGGAAATTAATAACCCGTAAGGCACGCAGTTCATGAAAAAGCAAGTATAAATAAATAAAAAGATATTAGGCAATGCATTTCTTTGTATTAATTATGCTAATACACTCGTGGGTTATGATCATAACATGTTAATGATACTTTATAACATGGCACATAAGGGCATCTTCAGACTAGTTTGTGTCAATTAAGAATAAACTTCCTAACCTGATATCTAAATAAAGAGATGAATATAGAATATAATTTCCTTTGAAGAGTTATCTTATTCTCTTTTAATAATAAAATGTAAATTCGTGAAAATGATGTGAAGATGGTAGTCTCTTAAGCAGCAACGCAAACTCCAGTATTAGGCTGTAGATTAATAAGCCATTAGATGTTAGCAAGCTATAGCAGGGACCTTTAGGAATCAGTCGAGAATCGGCTGCAAGGCAATTATCACTAAAATGTGGAACATCCTTTGCATGGAGATTTGATTGATTAGTAGACAGATATCTATCATCATCTTCGTTTTCAGTTAGAACAGGACTCAGGTCGCTCTTAGGAGTCCTTGCGCATGGAACATCTTGTCAAGATTCCAACAGCTACTACCGATTTTTGATTGGTCTGTGGACAAAACCTGTGATTCAATTCTGTACATAGTATGTTTATGTGGCCATTTGAACATGACAGGTGATTCAAAATGAGCTGATTATTCCGCCCTTTGTCGTTTCAATATAATTGTACCAAAAGTTCATAAAAGCCCAATCCAGCTCAAGTCTGTTATAAGTTGAATTAGTCACGTTTAGTATATTTTCTGTATCTCAACTAGTCACGTTTAGTATATTTTCTGTATCTCATATCTCCTTGTGTATATCATATCTCCTCTTTTATAGGGTTGTTTCAGATCTCATAGTTGGTTTAGTTAGTCATTTCTGTGTATAAATATGTTGTTTTACACTCAATGAAATATAGGAAATCATTATTTCTACATGGTATCAGAGCTTCCTGACTAAAGTCACAATTTTTTTCCTCTTTATTTTCCTTCTTCCTCATGGCCAACACCAATCCTATTCTTGCCATTATAGCATCTCCTGTTGCTGTACCGAATCAGCAGCTAGTATCATTCAATATCTCTGCCCAAGCTCCTCTTAAACTTATCTCTTCAAACTACTTGTCCTGGAAACTTCAATTCCAGAGTTTGTTAATTGGCTATGATATTCTTGGATTTGTCGATGGCTCTAAGCCATGTCCACCAACCACGGTAGCACCCAACAACGTTCCCAATCCAGATTGCCATTTCTGGGTTCGCCAAGATCAGTTAATTCTTAATGCAATTATTGGTTCCTTGTCTCCGCAGCTTATTCCTTTCATTGCTAAAGCTAAAACCTCTCAACAAGCATGGGAAACTCTAGCAAACACCTATGCCAAACCTTCCCGAGGAAGGGTAAAACAAGCTAAATCGCAACTCAAGGGTATTATCAAAGGAAAATCAACAATAACTGAGTACATGCAGGCAATTAAAAGCAAAACAGATGAGTTGGCTCTTCTGGACTCACCTATGTCTGATGAAGACATTACGGATCGTATTCTTGAAGGTCTTGATGATACCTATAAAAATACAATTCAAGCTATCAATGCTCGCGACACTGCTATTTCCTTTGATGAGTTACATGAGAAGCTTCTTACCTTTGAAGCTTCGCTTGTCTCTCACATTGTTGATGGTTCCGCTAACTTTCCTGCAACAGCTTATCTTACTACTAAGAACAAAAGCAACACAAGCAATAGCTCAAATAGGTACTTTCACCATCAAGAGATGTACAGGGGAATTCTACTGGGCAGAATTCTAATACACAGCAGAGACTTTCTAAGCCGTATCTTGGGCGTTGTCAAATCTGTAATACTCAGGGTCACTCAGCGAGGAGGTGTCCATCTTTTCGTCTTGTTCCTGTCAATTCTGCTCCAGCTACTCCGTGGCAGCCACAAGCTCATGTTGCCACCACCTCCTCCACTCAATCACAGCCATGGCTAATGGACACTGGGGC
>JANSVB020000110.1:197591-208675 GCA_025504935.2 Erythroxylum haughtii | reverse complement strand
ACTGTTTTTGATATAAGGTTGTACACCCGAAATGTCTTAGACGATGATGAGTAGCCTAGAAAGATTCCTGGATAGGTATCCACTCTAAACACAATTGAAACATTTTTACAGATTTTTCACTGTAATTTTGATTCAACATCACCTATTAAGATTTTTCGCTTATAATTTTTGAAAAGACTCAAATTTTGTAAAAGATGTTTTTAAGAATTAATTTCCTAAATTCCAGTATATTCCAATTATACTTTAATATTAATTTCCTAAATTTAAGTATATTCCAATTATACTAATATACTTTAAGATTAATATGGGCATGTAAGTTGTCATATTGGCTTTGATATATCATAATCCTCTCTAATGATAGCTCTATGTTCCATTCCTTATCACATCCCTTACTTTAGCTTTAGCTGTCAAGATGAGGTTTAAGTATATTAAAGTAATAGAAGATTGTGCTAGATACATAAAGGCAAAACTGAGATAAGTCTCCTTATCTGCAATGTGAATTTGCGCAACTCATTTAGGTTTACCTAACCATATTTTCCAACTCTACAATTGGGAATGGACAGAGAAATAAATGTCTATTGTAGTATTTACTTACTTTCTGCCACTAGTTCTTAGCTACAAATTTTATATGATAATAGTATATGGCTGTGTCATTTTTAAGCTCTAGATAATTAGTTATTTCAAAGCTTTCACTTAGTTGCTATTGCTGGGCCTTCAAGTTGGGATGGAGAGTGTGAGCTCTCTCTCCTGTTTTCTTTTCTCAATGTTTAAGGCATGTTTAACACATGACTGAAATAGAGTGCAAGGAAAAAGTTCTTGGCTATAAATGCATGTTTCATGTGTGAGTTTATGGTGCTCCTTAGCTTTTGTTAGTATCTTCTCCTAACATATAAATGTAACTTTTTTCATAATTAATGTTCAAACTAGAGTCATTATTCAATTGAGCTTTTGGCATGATCATATTGAATTGTATCTTACACTAAAGCTAATATTGATGTTGGCATTTCATGAGTGCTAACACCTAATAGTTAGTGACATTTAATTAGTAGGGTAGGAAGAACTCGATATAGAGATGTAATTTATAACATCATCTGAAGGTCTAAAAGATGAAACTATGGAAATGTTAAATTTATTCATTTGACATGCAACGTGGGCATCATGTTTAATAATTATAAAGGTCATTTATTACTTCCATTATTTAGGGTGAGGTAGGTCAGGAGCATGCAACTAAATTATAGATGATAGATGCATCTATCATTCTCTTTAATGTTTTTGTCCAAGAGTCTTGAAAGGACCTTGATGTAAATAATGAAAAATTTAGGCTACTTTTTGATTGATTAAAACACTAAGGTTGCAAAGTGTTTAATATGGATAGAGGGAACCATAGTAATTGAAGTTTTATTTTGTACTGGAGGAAAACATATGCATCTAATATTATATAATAGCCCAGACCATCTGTCCACAGATATTGTCCAATTTGGGTTGCCCCTAGGACCAAACCCCTCATGGTTTTACTCTTCCCTCTTTTGGAAAAATGCTTCTTAGGGGGAGAGGTATCCATACCCTTATAAGACATACTTCTTTTTCCTTTCCAACTGATGTGTGATCTCACAATATCCACCCCCTTAGGGCTCAGCTCTCCTTAGGGCTCAACTTAGCTAGTACAACGGCTCGGGTACCGGCTGTGATACCATTTGTAACAGCTTAAACCACCCGCCCACGGATATTGTCAGCTTTGGGTTGTCTCTAGGGCCAAACCCCTCACAGTTTTGATCTTCCCAACCCTTGGGAAAGCGCGTCTTAGGGGGAGAGGTATTCATACCCTTATAAGGCATACTTACTTCTCCTCTTCAACTGATATGGGATTTCACATACTATAGTAAGCACTAAGAGTATATTGCATGAAATAGTACAAGTATTTCGAGTAACTTACAAGATGAAGATAAACATAAGGATAAAGTTAAGTAATCAAAGATAAGAAAATATTTATGTTACAACAAAAAAGATTAGGATGTCATAAAGAAAAGTTCAAGTTGTTTAAATACAATTAACTAATATTGAAGTGACTTACGTGATGATATGTTGGACCCCGTTTTCAGAGCCCAAAATCCGGAGTCATAAACCTTAAGCTTGTAAACCTATAGGGTTATTCCAAAGAACCCTCTTTGGCCATCATCTCACAAAGGTGGTGAGCCCACACTAGTCAATTACCAAAATCATAATCTGATATCTTCACAACAATTGAGGCTCTATGTCTCTAATTTGCTCTGAAGTAAGACTCACCTCAATCGGAACTCTAAATCTCAAGATATGCTTAAAAAGCTAAAGGGTGTTTATACCCTAATCATGCTCTTCCAACCGAACCCTCACTTGTTCTAATGCAAACTTTTTCAAAACAACTCTAAAAGATACCAATTTTTATGGAGAGGTGGATACATGAGTTAGGAATCTATTGGTTCAAGAATCACTTCATTTGGAGGTTGGATGGGGGAGTTATGTCCAAAAGAATAGTACATGTTTATACCCTCAATTGACTTGTACCTATCTTGGCGCGATCACCATAACTTTCAATATAGATATCATATTGAGTTAGTTTTTAGACCATTTGAAAAAAGACTTCTAGATATACAACATTCATGAAGACCAAAAAATGAGATTTTGCCTCTAGAAGTGTCAAAAATATCCATTTCCTTAAGCTGTCCATGTCCGTTTAACGGACATGTATTGGGTTTGGGAGCTCATTTGGCCCGAGGAGGTCCGTTAAACGGACAATTACTGGCCTAAGGGTGTTTTTGCACCCGAGGAGATCCGTTAAACGGACCTAATGTCCGTCTAAAGGACATAGGGTTTCCCCAAACCCCTCCAAAGCCCCTCCAAAGATTCCTACATCCAATCTAACATCATATGCACTCAATATCATCCTGAAATCAACTCTTCTAGTGCCAAAACACTTCATACAACTCAAACACCAAATTCATCTCACCAACTTTCAATTCTCAACTCATTTGGTTCATCAACACCATAATTTCCTATCATTCACCATAGTTATCACATAAACAACTCCTATACAACATCCTAACTTATAACAATCACATCTTTCTATTCCGACGCCCAAAAATTACAAACTTCATACCGTTGGAAAGATAGAAAGGTCTTCTACAACTTTCAAGAAGGTTGTTTTCATCAATTCTAACTAGGTCATTCCAGAATTTCCCTTGCATTCAGAACACAAACCTACCCCTATGATAATTTGAAAATAGCAATGAAAAGGTTTGAAAAGCCATAAACATCCATAATGCATATGTATTTTATTCGCATCAAAAGAAGAGTTTTACAACGCTTTAGTGGGAATTTTGAGCCACTTTACAACATAATCCAAAATACAAACTTAACAAAAGCAACAATTTCTCAAAATGCAACTAAAGCATTGTTTTACAAATTCTAACTTCAAAAGAGCAAAAGAACAAAAGTGCAAATTGGAGTGTAGCCTTGACGCTCAACTCGATCGCTTGACATCTTGCTCATCGCCTGTGGATGGGAAGGTGTGGGGGTGAACTTAACGCTAGTAGGTAACACTTTTATAATCGGAAACAAGCAAAACCAATTGAAAACCTTCTTGATTATAGCAATTTCTCACAAAAATCCATAAAACATATATTTTTCAACTTTGTCAAAACCCATTCACAATTCACACAAGTTAAGCATTCCTCAAACTTATCAATACATGTAAACACATAAGCACATCACAAATGGTTTGGGCAAGTCCATAAACATGACGAACTATACAATTCCATATAATGGCCTTGTGTAGTCGTAAACTTGAGGGAGTCCATAAAGGAGCTCTGGGCCACTAGCGGGCAGGCGGGAGAAGCCTTGACTTGATCAACCTGCACGTGACGGTTCTTGAGGGACTACCACAAAGCCACATAACATGTAATTCATGAACTGAAAACATTTTGCCCAAATGACACATTCTTGAAAACTTGTTTTTCATTAACATGACATATTTCACACTTCAACAACCAAAATCCCATACCAATCATAAAAGCCATTTTTCAACTCAATTAAAAGCAACAAACACAATAATTGCAAAGCAATTACAATTCATTCCCAAAATTCACACACAAACACATATGGTAAATTCTCAATCATTTAAAGAACAATAAATGCTGATTTAAGAGGTAGTTGGAAAAATCATTAATTACATTTATTGAAGAACATTTAATAGCTTATTATCTCAATTATAAAAATGTAACCCTCCTTAGTTTCCTTGCTTGAAAATTGCTCAAATGGGCCTCTCCTCTTGCTCCTCTTGCCTCCCTTGATTTTCCTCAACATTGACACAAAAATCCCAAATCAATATGAATACAAATTAGAAAACCCAAAGACCCAAATGCATGAAATTGATCCTAAAATACCTAAACCCATCCATTTCCTAAGTTCTTTGAACCAAAACCCTTCCATAAATCCAAATATTTAAAACACCACTTACCTTGAATCTTCACCAACTAAAGGATTTCTTGGCTCTAATGGAAGCATTAACCTTCCTCTCTCTTTTTCCTTCTTGAATAACTTCAAAATCACCCTTGAAGACTTAGAAAAATCAAAACCTAGCTCAACTCTCTTTTTCTCTCCTTTCCTTTCCACCAATGACACTTTTTCTTTCTTTCTCCCTCCAATTTTGTTTTCTCTCACTTATAATGCAAGACAAGTCTTATTTCTTCCCTTTTATACCATTAATGCTTGCACAAAGTCTATTTTGCCCTTACTTTAAAGCTTATGTTCCTTCCTCCTTAAGTGACATGCCTAAAATGCCCTTAATGCAACTTATCACTTCTAACACTTCAATTTATTCTCTTATGTCACACAACCTCATTAACATTAACATGCTAATTCACTCCGACATACATAAATCTATCATGACCTCAAAATAATCTAATCATGCTTAATGAAATTAAAAAAAAATTCAAGGGCCAACAGATTCTATCATTTGAAGGGTCAAAAATGGAGCAGATGATAGGATCAGGCAAAACTAAATGAAAAAGCCGAAGAATTGGGAAAATTGCCATAACTTTCCCTAAAGATATTGGATTAAGGTGTTCTTTAGATGGTTTCAAAGAGGGCTTCAAGATATATAACTTTCATGAAGACCTTAAAAACAAATTCTATCATATGAAGGGTCAAAAATGGAGCAGACGATAGGATCAGATGAAATCAAACGAAAAAGCAGATGAATTGAAAAAGCAAACAAATTGGGAAAATTGCCATAACTTTCCCTCCAGATATTGGATTAAGGTGTTCTTTAGATGGTTTGAAAGAGGACTTCAAGATCTACAATTTTCATGAGACTTTGAAGATAAATTCTATCATCTGAAGGGTCAAAAATGGAGCAAATGATATAATCAGATGAATAGTGAATAGAAGAAGAAGTTTAGTTCACATAAACAAAAAGTAGATGAATCAGAGTCAACTTAAGATGAAGCAAAGTCAACTTAAGATGATGCAACTCTTAAGACGAAGCGGAGTCAACTTAAGATGAAGCAAAGTTAACTTAAGACGATGCAACTCCTAAGACGAAGCAAAGTCAAGTTAAGACAAAGCAAAGTCAACTTAAGACGATGCAACTCTTAAGATGAAGCAGAGTCAACTTAAGACCATGCAACTCTTAAGATGAAGCAGAGTCAACTTAAGATGATATGTCTTTACAAATGATACATCTCTATAGACGATATGACATCAACACAGAGGATACATCTATACAGACAATACAACTCTGTAGATGATATGACGTCATCATAGATGATATAATGTCATCACAGATGATACATCTTTACAGACGATACAACTCTATAAACGATATGATGTCATCACAGACGATATGTCTTTACAGACGATACAACTCTATAGATGATATGATGTCAACACAGATGATACGTCTTTATAGATGATACATCTCTATACTCCTAAACATCTCCCCTTCTAAGAACCACAACTTTCGACCCAGATGTCCGAAAATTCTATACTATATATCGTTGGAAAGCTAAAGGGAAAACCTATAACTTTCTAGAGGCACATTTACCTAAATCAACCTAGATCAATCTAGATCTTCCTTTGAAGTTCGAAAACAAACTTTTCCCTTATGAAAACTTAAAAAAATGCAATGTACAAACTTGAGAGAGGGTCATGAGCAAAAATGCAATTATATTCCATTTGCATCAAAAGATAAGAGTTTTACAAAGCTTTAGTGGGTATTTCAAGCCGAAAATACATTAATATCTTATAATCCCAAAACACGAAAGATACATGAACTATGATTTGCTCAAAATGCAACTAAAGCCTTGCTTTATAAGATTTGCTTCAAATATAAAATAAAAAAAAATTGGAGTGATTCCTTGACCCTTAACTACTCGACATCTTACTCTTCACCTGAAGATAGGGCAAAAATGGAGGAGGTGAGCTTAAAGCTCGTGGGTAATATTTTTATAATCGGTAGTAAGCAAAGACCATTTTAAAACTCACATTGAATCAAGATACGTATATTTTCCAAATCTCAATTTATCAATAATTCGTAAGCAACTTAATTCATGCATCATCAAACTTGCCAACACATTTGAACACATAAACACATCAAAAATGGCTTGGGTGGATCCAAAACAGAACATACTGCATAATTCTCATAAGGGCCTTATGTAGCAATGAACTTAAGGGAGTCCATAAAGGAACTCCATGCCACTAGCGGGTAGGAGGGAGAAGCCTTTAGTCAAAATGCACCTAACATACTTAAGGGACTACCACAAACCCACATAATCATACATTTCACATCTTGGAAACTTGCTACCCAAAATGACAGATTTTCAAAACATGGTTTCATAAACTTAATATCCATTCAAAATTCATACACACAACATGTAGCACTTTCTTAAAGCATTTAAAGAAAAATAAATGCACATTTAAAAGTAGTTGAAAACATTTATTCCCTTTTCTTGAAAGAAACATTGATGGCTTATTATTCAATTATAAAAATGTAAAATACCTTGAATTTTTTGACTATAACTTGTTCAAATGCGCCTCTCCTCTTGCTCCTCTTGTCTTTCTTGATTCTCTTAAGTATGCAAAAATCACAAGTTCAAAAGGGTTGCAAAATTGAAGACCCACATAGTACATTTACTAAAATTGGTCCTAGAGTACCTAAACTCAGGCTTTTCCTGAGCTTCATAAACCAAAACTCTTCCAAAAATCCAAAACATTAAAAATGTTCTTACCTTAAATCTTCACCAAATTTAGGGATATTTAGTTCAAGAGAAAGCTCTTTTCTTCCTCTACCTTTTTTCCCTTCTTGCACAACCCCAAAATCTCTCTAGAAGGCTTAGAAAAGATGAAACCCTAGTTCAACTCTCTTCTTTCCTCTTAACCACTGAAATCTCTCTTCTCTCTCTCTGTAATTTATTATTTCACTTTCTTCTTTCCCATTTTCTTTTTTCCCCCTCTTAAGGAAGAAAACAACGCTTCTTTCTTCCCATTTTATCCTTAATGATTGGTAAAAGTCCACCTTGCCCTTCCTTTAATGCCTTTGAGTTTTTAAACTTAAGTATGCTACCTAAAAGACCCTTCTACGACTTCTTACTACTTTTAATTTAACTAACGCATGCAATAAATCTATTATCATAGACCTAAAAAAAACTAACTCCTAAAAAAATTTGGGGGCCAACAAGGTAGTACTACAGTTATAGGAGAGGTCTACAAGGGGTGTTTGGTTCGCATTGATCAAGCAGAGTTTGAAGCAGACTTGATTGTATTGCAGCTGAGAGAGATAGATGTTATCCTAGGTATGGATTGGCTCACTACTCATAGGGCTATCATGAACTGCTATATAAAGGAGGTAGTACTTGAATCTCTTGGTCAGCCGAGGGCAGTATTCAGAGGATTTAGTCAAACAGTGCCTGCCAGGATGATATCCTTCATAAATGCACTGAGATTGACGCAAGGAGGATGTGAGGCTTATCTGGCCCACGACATTGGTACTAGAGCTAAGTAGAGTGTACAGGACATTCCCGTAGTTAGGGAGTTCCTAGAGGTATTTCCCGATGAGCTACCTAGTTTACCACCAGATGGAGAAATGGAGTTCACAATCGATCTAGCTCCAAGTGTTGCTCCTATATCTATTTCTCTATATAGGATGACATCTGTAGAACTGAAGGAGTTGAAGGCCCAACTACAGGAATTGTTGGAAAAGGATTTTATTAGACCAAGTGTATCACCTTGGGGAGCTCCAGTGTTGTTTGTGAAGAAGAAAGATGGGACTTTAAGGTTATGCATTGACTATAGGCAACTGAATCGGGTGATAGTGAAGAAAAAGTACCCGTTGCCTAGAATTGATGATTTGCCTGATCAGCTGCAGGGAGCTCAGGTATTTACTAAACTAGATTTGAGGTTAGGGTACTATCAGTTGAAGATAGCTGAGACTGATGTATCTAAGAGTGCATTTAGGAGCAGGTATGGGCACTTCGAGTTCTTAGTGATGCCGTTTGGGCTGACTAATGCTCCGGCAACTTTTATAGCCTTTATGAATAAGGTGTTTCAGCCCTTCCTAGATCTATTTGTGATTGTGTTCATTGATGATATCTTAGTATATTCGAAGAGTAGAAAGGAACATGCTAAACATCTGAGAGTCATTTTATAGATCGTGAGAGAGAAGCAACTGTATGCTAAATTCAGTAAGTGTGAATTTTGGCTGGATCAAGTAGTATTTTTGGGACATATAGTGACTGGACATGGCATACAGGTAGATCCAAAGAAGATAGAGGCAGTGATAAATTAGGAAGCTCTGAGAAATGAGTTTGAAATTCGAAGCTTCCTAGGATTGACTGGATATTACCGAAGGTTTATCGAGGGGTTTTCTCTGATCTCAACCCCTTTGACAAAACTTTTAAGGAAGAATGTAGTGTTTAGATGGAGTGAGGAGTGTCAATAGAGCTTTGAGGAGCTAAAGCATTGGTTGACTACGACACTGGTGTTAACTATTCCATCGGAGACCGGAGGATATATGGTGTATAGTGATGTTTTGCATCAAGGACTGGGATGTGTATTGATGTAACATAGCAAAGTGATTGCCTATGCATCGAGACAATTAAGGTATTATGAGATCAATTATCCGATACATGATTTAGAGCTAGCTATAGTTGTCTTTGCTCTAAAGATTTGGAGACACTATTTGTATGGAGAGACTTTCCAGATATTCACAGATTATAAGAGCTTGAGATATCTGCTGAGTCAGAGGGAGTTGAACTTGAGGCAGAGGAGATGGATTGAGTTACTGAAGGATTATGACTGCACTATTGAGTACCACACAGGGAAAGCTAATGTGGTAGCAGATGCTTTGAGTAGGAAGTCTAATATCAGTGCAGCTTAGATTCAGTTATTGAAGTTACCTAATTTGATTCATTTGAGAGCTCTGAATGTAGAGTTAAACCTGGAGCAAGATGAAGCACTAATTACCAATTTGAAGCTGAGATCGATGCTACATGACAGAATTAGGAAAGTCCAGGGTAAAGATCCTGATATGGAGAAGCTTATGGAGAAAGTGAAGGTGAATCTAGATTTTGAGATTGAATTGAGGGATGAGACATTATGGTTGAGACAGAGGCTATGTGTGCCTAATGTGGATGATCTAAGGAAAGAGATTCTTGAGGAAGCTCATATGGCCGCCTATGTTATGCATCCTAGTACTACTAAAATGTATAACATATTGAAGCAGCATTTTTGGTGACCAGGAATGAAGAAGCAAGTGGCAGAGTATGTATCTAGATGTATGACTTACCAGCAAGTCAAAGCTGAGTACCAAGCTCCAGTAGGGAACCTACATTTGTTACCCATTCTGGAGTGGAAATGGGAACGGATTACGATGGACTTTATTATAGGATTACCTAAGACTCCAAGGCAGAATGATGCAATATGTGTCACAGTAGACTGGTTGACTAAGTAGGCCCACTTCTTACTAGTGAGAGAGAATAACACACTTGATCAGTTAGCCCGGAGATAAGTGAATGAGGTGGTGAGACTGCATGGGGTTCCAGTGTCCATAGTATCGGACAAAGATCCTAAATTTACGTTGAGGTTTTGGAAGAGCTTGCGGTCTGCTATGGGTATTAAGTTGAACTTCAGTACAACATTTCATCCTCAAACAGATGAACAGAGTGAGAGGACAATCAAGACTATTGAGGATATGCTCATAGCTTATGTATTAGAGTTTATAGGACCTTGGGATCAATATATGGCATTGATAGAGTTTGCCTACAACAACCATTACCACAGTAGTATTAGAATGGCACTGTATGAGATACTGTATGGTAGAAAATGTCAGACCCATTATATTGGGATGAAGAGAGCTTAAGAATGGTTGAAGACCCAAAGTTGATACAAGATACAGTAGATAAGGTGAAGTTGATCCAAAGCCGAATTAAAGCAGCACAGGATAGATAGAAGAGTTATGTGGATCAATATTGACGTGATATGGAGTACAGTTTGGGATATAGAGTATTTCTAAGAGTGTCACTTTGGAGAGGAGTTTTTGATTCGATAAAAAGGGCAAGTTAAGCCCTAGGTATATTGGTCCTTATGAGATCATCGAAAAGATAGGATCTTTGGCCTATAAGTTGGCTTTACCGAATGAGATGTCTCAATTGTATAATGTGTTTCATGTGAGTACGCTTCAGAGATATGGATCGGATCCAACACATGTGATTCCAGCTCAAGAGATTAAGGTTGCTACCAACTTAAGCTATACTGAGGAGCGATTGAGATTGTGGGGTCCCATACCAAGCAGTTAAGGAACCGAATCATTCCATTGGTGAAAGTCCTTTGGAGGAACCATTCAACTGAGAAAGCAACTTGGGAAATGGAGGAGCATATGAGAGATAATATCCCCACCTATTCGAGCAAACATGTAAGAATTTTGATGATGAAATTTCTTTTAATGAGGGGAAAGAAATGTAGTCTTGTTTTGTTGGGACCCCTCCCCGGAGAGACACGTGTCCGACGTCCCACGTGACATCTGGACGCGCATCTCACGAGGGAGGAATTCCTCA
>JANSVB020000110.1:183068-193812 GCA_025504935.2 Erythroxylum haughtii | reverse complement strand
GGAAGGTCCCAGGAGCAAAAATTTTTGTTTTCCGCTGCTGGTACATGTGATGTTCCTCCCGGGATTTTCCTACAGACGTGAACTGATCCCAACCTCTATGCCTTACTTGAATGCAGTAGGTATACTCTCATTTTAACGGGATACTCTTCTGAGCCTAAAAAATATTTGCAAATTTTGAGTGAGTTTTGCAAATTCAGTGAGTGACTATCCTTGATGACTCACCCAATCACATACCACATAATTCACATCATTTATCTAATAATCACATTGGATCACATACACTTAATCAATCATTTCACATTTTACATTCAACATATTATAATCATTCATATCATGCATATGCAGTACATATGAGACCCACTTTCTATTTGGTACTTTGTTGTGACCGAGTGCCTAAGCTGTCCCGTATCTATTGTGGATACTGGACTCATTGATAACTGTCCCGTATTTGTTGGAGATACCGGACTTATTGATAACTGTCTCGTATTCGTTAGGGATACTAGGCTCATTTTACATAGCGAGTCTTTGGCTCTTATACATTTTATGAGCTCTAAGCTCTTTTCCACATTATGAGCTTTAAGCTCTTTTTGATGGCTCCTCTAGTCACAACTGTCTTTATCTTTCATGCATTCATGTACTGAAATGCATCAATCACATATGATCGCTTATTCACTTTCACATATCATCGAACCTTAGTCCGGTATTCAACATTTATGTTGAGAAACACTTTATGATCATGCATTCATGTCGTGAAGCATTTAGTTCATCACATTCACATATAATTAGCACTTCAATATTACATTCAAGCATCAGAAACCTTGGACCTTCATTGTCCAGAATCACACAATCAATTTACATCTCATTCATAATCACTCAAGCCATAACATAAATGAAACAAACAATAAGGTAAGACCATCTAAGTCTACTCACAGTACGCTCCAGATTAGCATTGGCTTCCCAGTTCTGGAAACGTTTAAATGGAGACATTTATCCTGCACATTCAAATTATACAATATACACATTGCACTCTCATATTAATAACTTTGCACAATTGTAAGCATTCATTCATGCACATGTGTGTATATGGACTAAGTACAATGCATGTTCATGACAATCCCGAGCATATTATCAAATTTCATATCTTATGCTCATTTACATTTAATAATTCAATCACTTATCATTTCTTTTCTCGCATTACTTGCTCTTATTATCAATTTCTCATTCATTTAAACTAGATACACCTTACTCCTCTTCTTCAAATCACAACTTTAATCAAATGAACCACTTCATCTCCATTTTACACATGTCTTTGCTACTTTAATACCAACAATTCACTCATTAATGTAATTCTAGCAACACAAGACCCAACAATTATCCAACTCTCATTTCAGTCCTATATCACTTCCAAAACTCTAAACTTTTAGGTTAATATTCTGTGATAATTCTGATCAGTAAATGAAGTAATTTGGTAACACTTTTTGTTAGAAAAGTGTTCCCTATTGTCTTAAGTTTCTAATGACACCATAATCGTTCAATTTGGCTCAGTAATTTGAAAGTTACACTTTAAACATTTTCAGATTGTTCTCATTCTAAAATAGTATACTATGCACAATTTCCATCCAGAAATTAAACAGTTTAGAGGCTGAATCAGAATTCAACTTCTTCATATAATTTGAAAATCTATGTCTCTAGTTTACTCCACATTAATAATCATCTCAATTGGAACCCTAGGGATCTAGATATATTCAAAATACCAAAGTAAGTTCAGTAAAATAACACTAGTTCATACTATTCCAACAAATTCCCTCACTTTCCTTCAATCAAACTTTTTCCAATCAATTCAGAATGCTGCCAATTTTTGTGGAGAGATAGAATAATGTGTTAGGAATCTATTGGATCAACAATCGCTTCATTTGGAGGTCAAATAACAAAGTTATGGCCGAACAAATCAAACAAATTTCCGTCCTCAATTATATTGAACCTATTTCAGGACAATTAGCATAACTTTCTCTATAAGTATCAGACCAAGGTCATTCTTATACAGTTTGAAAAAGAACTTCAAGATTTACAACTTTTCTGAAGATGCTGAAGATAGATTCAATCATATAGAGGGTCAAAATTTGACCAGAAAATGTAAAATGAACAGTACCCAGAAGATACACATCATCACTAGAAGATACACGTCACTATAGACGATACACGTCATCACAGACGATACACGTTATCACAGATGATACACATCATCACAGAGGATACAAGTCATCACAAATAATATATGTCACCACAGATAATACAAATCATCACAGACGATACACGTCACCACGGACGATACACGTCATCACAGAAGATACACGTCATCACGGACGATACCCGTCATCACAGATGATACACATCACCACAAACGATACACGTCATCACAGATGATATACGTCATCACAGACGATACACGACATCACAAAGATACAATCTATACTCCTGAGCATCTCCATTTATAAGGATCATAACTTTCGACTCTGATGTCCAAAAATTACATACTATATACCGTTGGAAATCTAGAAAGATAATCTACAACTTTTTAGAAGATAAATTTCTCTAATTCAACCTAGATTAATCTAGATTATCCCCTGAAGTCAAAACCTAAATTTTACCCCTATGGAAGACTTGAAATTTTCAATGTACAAACTTGGGATGTCCTGAGTATAACCATTCCACTACCGAATTGACTTTATTAAACTCTCAAATCTCAACTCAATAGGGCTTTCAATTGAAAATCCCATAAAACGCAATCACTAAAAATCAGTTCTAGAATACTTAAACCCATGCATTTTCTAACTCTTTGAACTAAAACCCTTCCAAAAATCCAAAAGATTCAAAACGATCTTACCTTGATTCTTTACCAAATGAAAAGATCTTTGGCTCAAATAGAAGCTCTTCTCTTCCTCTTCCTTTCTCCCTTATTGAACAACCTCAAAATCTCTCTCAAGACTAGGAAATGATGAAACCCTATCTCAACTCTCTTCTTTTCTCTCAACCACATAAATTCTCTTCTCTTTCTTTATGATTTTCTCTCTCTTCTTAGTAACACTCTCTCTTCTTTTCTTCAATTCACGTTTTCCCCTTCTTAAATTGCAAGATTACATTTCTTGCTTCCATTTCTACCCTTAATGAGCCCAAAAAGTCCCTTTTACCCTTTCTTATAGGCTTATGTTCTTTTAACCTTAAGTGTCTTGCCAAAAACACCCCTTGAACATTCTTATAACCTTTACACTTTATTTCAATCAAACTATATCATATAATATTTCTAACATCAACATAATAATTAATTTCCACAAAATTTCGTAAAACCCTCATAATCAATGTAAATCATACTTACTTATTAAGAAGAAATTTTTAGGGGCCAACATTTCTCAATATATTCACATTTATAGACAATTACACCCAGAATATCAATGAATGCATGTACAGTCATTTTCATGTGCAACGATTCAGTATTCATATGCATAAGTATATCACATAATGCATGAGCATGAAACACATTCCTAATCTCTCAGTGAATCTCTCACATTTACAATTTTAGCCTTAACATGGGTAACGAGATGTTACAAATTAGTTTATAAAATATTAAACCATAAATTTGATACTATAATTTATAATAATATGATGGTAATGTTAATAATTAATACTAACTATTCTAGATTTATAAATTTATAAACTCACATGACTAGTTGGAATATTTGATGTTGTGGAACTTGATGGATCTGAGGTAGAAGCATGAAATAACAAACTTGGAGGATAAAATGTGCAAAAACAACTTAAATCTCTTTCCAATTAGAGACACTAAGTGGTGCAAGTTGTCGAATGCATATAGTAACTTCCAACTTGAAAAGGTTGGCAAGCTTACCACATACCTTATAGTACAGAAGAGGAAATTGAATACCAATTTATTTTCCTTCAGCTTTCTTCTTGACAAGTATAGCATTGACTGCTGGTCCTCGTCCACATTTTTTAGAATTTACATTTCCTATTTAAAAAAATAACAATTAATAGAAATATATAATATTATATTAAAATTTTAAATGTACAATCATATAATTTTGAAGATCATGTTACAACAACTTGCCTTTTTGGCCTAGCTTGTTAATACCTCCAAACTTGTAGATTAAGTGGCCAGTGGTGGTTGAATTGCTAGAATCGATATGGCCAATGAACACAATGTTAATATGAACCTTCTCCTTACCTATTATAAAACTTGGCCTAGAAGCTGAATTTACAAAAACAAATGCATTTAATCAACACAAAGGATTATCAACAAATTGCAAAACCGTAAAAAAGCAAGATCATTGTGAGTTTACTTTTCACACTTTGAAAGTGAATGAAAAGAAAAAATAAATGATCTATAATCAACAATCAGTAATTTTGTCTAATCTCATAAATTCCAAATAGTTTAGTTAATGCTCATAGATGTGGCTCCTGGGTTTCAAACCCAGATTCCCACAATAATACGTGGGGGATTTACCATTAAACTATAGCCACTAAGAAGCAAACTAAATAGTGAAAAAAGATTTTCACTGATAAATAGGAAAGTAAATCGAAATCATACCTTAACTTAAATTTCCTTGTTCTGAGTTTCAACAAACATAAAAAAGATATATCTACATCAACCATAGTTGGATTAAAACAAATTATATCAAAATCCCAAATAGGGACTCACTAATAAGAAGTAAGATTTTCATGACAATGATTCAACACCCATAATCAATTACAACATCATTGAGTTCAAGCCTTCAAGGAAATAGATCTTAAAAAGGTATTATAAGAATGTAGCTTGAAATTATTATTCAATAAATATCATGTACCATACAATGCAAATCTATCATTTATCCAAAGAAATTATTCACCTCATCCAGAAGTTTGAACGAAATGACAAATTCGTTTTCAGATCTAATGAAAAAACCAAGCAATTACTTCAGATCATAAACTACACATCTTCAAAACCACACAACCAATAAAAGGTAAACACAATAATTTAATTTAACTAATATGTATCATAAAGCTAAAAATGAATCAAGTAAAAGGGTAAATCAAATAACGCTAAAACTCACGATAACATAGGTTAAGAAGACTAAAATAAGAGAAAAAGATCGCACCTTAAAACAAATAACTTTACTAACTAGAAACTCTCTCATAGTGGGAACTGAGAAGACTGACTATAGAGAGCAAGTGAAAGAGGCAAACAAAAGAGGCTTATGCAACATTGTATAATGTCACCAACCCTTAGGGTTTTTCTATCTGCCGTCGGATTAGATGATCCAACGCTTCCCATGAAGAGATTGAATCAACCGTTGAAATTTCTGATTCTGATCATGCGCTTCTTACTATTGCCACGTAGCAATGACTTTTTAATTTCTTTATGAAATTTGAAGTGTGAGTTTTTGTGTGAGAGCATGAACAAATGCAAAATTTCAAATTATTTTGAAAATTAATTTGTAATTTATGCATTGCTAAATATGTCAAATTCTAGCAATTGATTCAATTATAATATAAGTGTACTTCACAGTAAAAGATATGTAAATAGGATTAGAATAATTATGATTTATAAAAAACTCTAGATGTTTTTGGGTTTTAAATTTGGAATTTAAATATGATATATAATTTTTGAATATAATAAAAAATAAAATGATAGTTAATAAAAATTTAGTGAATAAAGGTGTCAATAATTATAATTAACTAGATAATTAAATATTAGATCGACACAAATTTAACTTTTTTTTCAAATTTTGAATAGGTTAGGAGTTTTACATAACATTTTGGATATTTTATAAGAAACTATGTAAATTTGTTTGCAAGTAATAATATTAAAGAAAAAACTGTGACAAGTAGTTTATAGTCCCTAAAATTCGTACAATGATGACAAAATTAATCATTTAGAGTGGTTAATTTTAATATATAGGGGTTAGCCTCCTATTAATTGTAATCTTGTCGATGAATCTTATGTACACTATCATTTATTTGAATGAAATACTTTTTTTAAGAAAAATTTTCATTTCGCTTCTAAGACATAGTTTAAATTGTGTTGAAGTAATATTATACTTCATTCGAGAACTTGCATTTTCATTTTCGCTTTCTTTAATTTACTCTTCGTTTTCAACATAATTGTCAATACTTTGTTTCTTTATTTATGAATTCTAATATAATTGTGTATAATATACAACCAATAAAAATTGTTTATGAATTCTAATATAATTGTGTATAACATACAACCAATAAAAATATACTTTTTTCTTCATATCATAACTCGACATGTTTGAAAGTATATGGAATCTTGATTTTAGAATGCAAAAACATCTTTCAATAACATTTCTTAATAAATTATTCATGTCGTTAAACAATTCAAGTGGACCTTAAGATCTTCCTCGTCCTCTATAATCTCACAAATGATATTTTTCACCTCAATATGGTGAAAGAAATCCAGTTATATAGCTTGAATCAACCAAATAGAACTTACCTAAAATATAAAGAACATAATACTAACAAAAAGTTATTGAAATTAATCATAATTATAATGTTTATCTAAAATAATGTAATACCTTGTGGTGGTATAAGAAATGGAGTCGTTATATTGTCACTATTTCTAAAAGAACTTGAGAGTCATTTATAGTACCCTCCCATCTAGCCATAACATATATGAAATGCATGTCAAATGAGCAACAATACAAAATATTTTTGGTTGGATAAGTTCTTTTACTCATATATGGTATTTGTTCATCAGTTGGATGTGTTCATTAATATGTGTACTATCTGTTGCTCCTATACAATTCTAAAAAATAAAGCTACAATATTAAAATAATTGCTAATAATAAGGGCATAATGAAAATGATAATTAGATATATAACTATACCTGAAAATATAAAAGAATTTGGAATTATTTTGAATATCAAGAGGTGTATTAGTAAAGGATGGTAGAGTAATGACTATTTCTACAAGACAATTATCTAGGTCAAATCGTGAAAGCATTCTCCATTGACTCCAGTTGTCTCACTATGCCTTATAGTCAATAATAAAATTGCTACTTGTTCCTATATAATCAAATGGCTCATTAGCTTTAAGCTTTCTAAACTCTTTAACTCATCACATAAGTTCAAGAAGATTGTGTTTCTCATTCTTAAGTTCTTATAATCCTTGTAGCATTTTCATTCAAAAGTTATAATATCCAATTATGACCTAATAAACTAGAAGTTCTGCATTATTGCTTTTGTAAATGAAAACATTTATTCTCTTCCTCAGTTAGAGAAACAATAACTACTTTCATTAGTTCACTGATAGTGGTAGATTGCATAATGTTTTAGTGGGTAGTTTAGTATGTGTTTAGTTGTTAAATTGAATAATTAGTGCATGTTTAGGTTAGGATTGTGTTATTTAGTTAGACATTTGTGTTTTTAGTGTTTTATGGGTTAGAGTATGACATTGAGCTTAAATTTTGTGTATTTTAGGTGCCTTGATGTGTTTGTTAGTGTTTTAGGTCAAATATAGAAGAACATAAGAGATTCTGAGGAAGCATGGAGCAAAACTCAGGGCCACAACTGTGGTCTATGGGCTATGATCGTGACAGAAGCCTAGTGGAGATGTCACAATTGTGGCCTCATATATCACGATCATGACAATAGAAAATTTTGGTGCCACGATCGTGACTTGCGTGACAGAAGACGTGGACAACCTTTTAGATTTAATTTTTTGAGTGATTTTCATACTTTTGGGTTTACCCTAAATGGAAAATATTATATAAAGAAAGAGAAATGACCTTGAAAAGAGCTCTAACCTTTGCTAATTTGAGAAAGATCCAAGGAAAGAGGAAGAAGAAGAGAGAAGGAGTAGAAAGGAAGAGGAGAAGAAGAGGCTAATGTGCTGCCACCTACTCGATCAATTTCGACCCTTCCAAGTGACTTCATCTCATCTTTATTATTCTTACTTTTAAATGTATAAGATGGATTTGTTAGTGATGGATTTGGGTTTGATAATGATGTTATAACCTTCTTTAGGGATTTGTTCTTAAATCAATGCCAATGTGATTTCTTTTGATGTTAATACATTGTCTATTGTGATTATTGATATATTTGCATGCTTCGATAACAAATTAAGAGAGTGAACCGATAGAAAAATGATTATATTGGGTAATGAGAGCTGAAAAATCTAATAGATCATGTAAATAGTCAAACTAGTAATTTAGACAAAGAGAGATCTCATGTAAGGACCAAGTTGTCTATTAGAGGGCCTAAGATCTGATTGTAATTGTGGATTTTTTTGTTAATTGAGATATTTCAAATTCCATAATTCAACTAGGAGTTATTATTTTGGATTTAATGATTATAACTCAAGTGAGAGTAATTCACCCTTCGAAAGTTTAAGACTGATACTGTATTAACTCAAAAGTAGTCATGTTAGCTTTTGATGATAAGATAGATCCCCCTTCTCATATTCGACTAATCTTCCTTGTGTGATTTCCATTGTTAATTAGGTGGTTCTCACTTTGATTCTCTTTGTATGTTAATTTTACATTTTTATTCCAATCAATCATCTTCACGTGTTTACTTTTCTGTGTAGTTTTTATTTTCTTTTAGATAATTCTTTAGGCCTTAGATAATTAGAATTAGATTAATTCAACAACTCTTCGAGGGATCGGCACATCACATACTACACCCATGACCTACGCACTTGCAGTATTTTGAGGGTTTTAAATAGATTAAAGCTCTTTTTAATAAGTTTTTGGAGCCATTGTCAGGAAGTAGTAGGATTAGTTTAATTATAGTAGTCTAAGACTTTCTCACCACTCTTGTGTTTGTGCATTTGCATGAACACGAGAGTCAATTAAAGTTCAATTCAGATCATTGAAATCCTAGCACTCGACATCACTCGCCTGGAATGAGCCATTCGAAGAGCCAAACGTCAGGAAGAAGAAATTGAAGAACTGATGGCTGAGGAATTTGATCAAGAGTTTTAGCAAGGAGGAACCCAAGGGAAGCAACCTCAAACCCTTATGGATTTCATGAGACCAAGATTTAATGCAACTAATCAAGGAGTTGCTAGACCTCCTTTTCAAGCATCTTCATTTGAAATTAATCCAACCCTACTATGTGTAATTTTACGAACTGACCAATGAGGACCCCAATGTACATGTAGTGAACTTCCTCGAAATTTGTGATATCTTCCACTATCATGGGATGCTAGCAGATGTGATTATAATGAGGCTTTTCCTCTTTACGTTAAGGGATAGAGCTAAAGCTTGGTATCACTCTTTCAGTCCCTCAAATGTCACAACGTGGGAGCAATTGGTACGTGGATTCCGAGACAAGTATTTTCCCCTCACTAAAACTATGAAGATGATAAAAGAAATCAAGAAATTCCAATAGAGTTATGGGGAATCACTTTAAGAGGTGTGGGAGAGGTATAAGGATTTATAAAGGAGGTGTCCACATTACAACCTACCTAAAGAATTCCTTTTGTAGACCTTCTACAATGGATTCAATCCACCCACGAGAGGTACCATAGATGTAGCATCAGGTGGATCGCTTATGCAAAAGACTGTTGATGAAGCGGAGGAGTGGCTTAAAGAAGCTATCTATGGATGAATGACAGGATTAGACAACCCACAACCCTCCTGAAAAAAAAGGAGTTATAGCTATTGACCTAATTACAGAAATGCAAGCTAATATCGATAACTTGACTCCATAGATGAATGACATGAAAGCCTGTTCTTCAACCCCTGTTAAGGTCATTCAATACAGAAGCGAGCTATGCGGCCAAGATAATCATGATACCATCGACTACTTCCTAATACAATGTAATGAAATGGAGAAAGTTAAGTATATGGGAGCACAGTTTGGTTGTGGTTGAGGGAACAATCCCTATTCGAACACATACAATCCTAGTTGGAAGAATAATCCAAATTTTTTGTGGTCAAAGAATATTGGAGGTCACTTCTAACCTCAACGGCCACCTAGTTTTCAACAAGAGAAACCTAATTCTATGGATGCCAAATTAGATAAAATCTTGGATAAGATTGGAAGCATAAATGATCCACATATGAGACTTAAAGAAAAATTTCATCAAGTGACAAAGAATCATGCATCCTTCATCCACAACTTGGAAGTCCAAATTGTCCAGTTGGACGATGCACTATCTGCACAAAATGCGGGGAGCCTTCCGTGTAACGCTGAAACAAACCCAAAGGAAAGGATCACGATAATCACCCAGGCCACTAAGGAGAAGCTTAACCAGGCTAAAGAAGATAGGGAGTAGTAAAAGAAAAGGGCTAACAAAAATCTCCTACTAAATGACCATAACTTGAAGGAAATGAAGAAGTATAAACCTACAATTCTATACCCTATTTTAGCACAATAGAAGCTAAAAGACACAGAGTTGAAGGAAGTCCTTGAGGTAATAGAGTAGATAAAAATGTGACTCACTATTATGGAATCCATACAAGAAAGACTGATCAACATAAAGGAGCTGGAAAGCTGGAAAGTGAAGTAGGAAGCACGAAGAACTCTAATGAAATGGCAAAATTACCACAAAAATAAATGATCATAGGGATTTCTACATTCCTTGCACCATAGGTAATGTGAAGGTGGATAAGGTTTTTGCAAACTTAGGAGCTGGCATAAGTATGATGTCTTATACTTTATGCCAAAAGATGAAGCTAGGAGAAATAACACTCACCATGATAAGTGTATAGATGGTTGATCGATCA
>JANSVB020000110.1:142471-152877 GCA_025504935.2 Erythroxylum haughtii | reverse complement strand
TTTTATACTTTGTCCTTCAATTTTAGTTAAATTTCCTTAGTTCTTTCAAATGATCCAAAACCCCCTTTTATCAACTTGTTTACATTTTTTGACAATTAGGCTAGCTTAGACCTTTTTCACTTGGTTCCAATTAAGTGAGACGACTCGAGGTTGCATCCTATATTGCAATCCTTGGAATTTAATTATTTTTTATTCGGTTTCTAAAAGATTGATCTTTAGATCGATACAAAGTGTCGATCACAACTGTTAAGAGAAATCTAGAGCTGATTGACGAAATATATGATTAGCAAGACCCTTCCGAATTTTGTAAAATAAATAAGGTAAGTTCATAGTAAAGACGTTCCTGTAAGAAAAGAAGCTTTTATCTTATGATTTTATTTACTCTTAAGAATTATGTCATTGTATTTAAAAGGGAATAAATCAAATTTGAACTTTGAAATATTATATGGTCATCATCAAAACCATTAATAAGCCTAACAATCTTCCTCTTTTTAATGATGACAAACATTAACAAATAGATTTTCAAAATTTAACTAATAATGAAGGGTTTCAAAAAGTACTTGTATAAATTATAAATTCTTACTAATTAGAAGGAGTTTTTCCTTTCTACCTTATATACTTCATAACAAATATATGTCACTGATTATATCATAGAAAAGAACAAATCAGGCAAAATATAGCAATAAAGTTATCGAAGAGATATATAAAATATCATGCCCAAAATTATGCAAGGTGCAAATATATCATCAACTGACTCTTAACTCTCCCCCTGCATTATAGCTGGGAATTCTTCATAAAGAGATAGAATAGTAACACCAAACTAAGATAAATGGTCATTCTCTCTTTCTAGTATAATTAGTTATTTTTATTGAAATAAGGAGACTTTGAGACAGATTATATTTCAAGTTATTTGCCATGATCTATCACGTGCTGTAAAACACAATAAATATGAAACCTCCCTCTGATACCAATTGATAAAGCAAACACATGCAAGAGATACTTTCCTATCGAAGTTTGAAACAACAATAGGAGCCTGCAAAGCAAGAGGAGCTTGTTATGCGATAGGACCCTATTAAGTGATAGAAGCCAGTTAAATGACAAGAGCTTGCTAAAGGATGAATCCAATTAAGACAATTTAAAACAAAAGGCGCCTGTTAAAATGAAAGGAACCTTTAACAAGTTGAAACTAGGAGCTTACTATAATAGTAAAGGAGCCTGTTGCTGAAATGAATACACATATAATATGGTGCAGAAATATAAAAAGTTAAGAAGAAAAAAAAAAGATATTGTCGATTTATACTAGTTTAGCTTACAACAAAACCTACGCTCAGTTTCTAAGTATCTAACTTGAATGTTTCATTATGAAAATCTAAATAGAAATTTGACGCTCTTCAAGCTCACGAGTACATAATTTTTAGGGTTCTCTAACCTTCCACACTAGTACTATTCATTGAGCCTCTACAAACTCACAAGTATATATTTTTCAAGATTCTCTAGCCTTCCATACTAGTCATATTTTGCTAGCCTCTATAAACTTTCAACAAATGAAGAAGTAATTTGCTCCATATTAGCTTCAATGAACTCTCACAAAAAGAATTGTCACTTTCTAAGACATAGGAGATTTTGATCGAGATATGAATTTTGATAATATTGATACATATGAAGTATTTCAAAAATTTTGATTGTTATCTCCCCATTTGCAAAATGCACTGACTCTTTTTTAAATATATATTTTCCTCAACTAGTCATTGCTTCTTTTCTATTTTGAGTTGACTTTGAATTTTCAATATTATCTCTTGCAAAAATTAACCATTAAAAGAAATCTATAGCTGATTGACGTAATATATAATTAGCAAGATCTTTCTGAATTTTGTAAAATAAATAAATTTCTTTTAAAAAATGATGCATTTATGTTATGATTTTATTTGTTTTTAGTAATCATATCGTTATTTTAAAAAAATATAATTTTAAATTCTAAAATACTCGTCAAAATCATTAATAAACCTAATAAATTAGAAATTGGTTTGTATCTTGTCTATCAGATTATTCGTATCTTTTGATGTGCCACGAATGCTTGTTTCCAAGATTGGGCCAGGTATTAATAGTATTCATAAACTTGTTCTTTCATATTCCTAAGACTTTAAATTTTACGTTTTGGAAATGACTTGCTTCGTATAAAATGCCGTGTATCAACATCATTACTCGATTACATTCCTCAGGGGTTGTTGTTGTCTTTTTCGAAGGTATTGCCTTTTGTCCTTTGGTAGGTACCAAAGAAGGTGAGATGGGGTTGACCCAATTGCTCCAAAAGCCGAAAGCCTGATGATAGGAAAACTTGAGAAGTGGACTAAAAAGAAAATTCCTGAAATTGCGATTCCATATCTGTACTGTACTTAGTCATATGCAAGACGGGTGAATGATGCTTACAGGACAAATCCATTATATTGCAGGATGAGTCTCCTTATTCCTTTGATTGGCCCCCCATTATGCCAATCATAACAACACAATTCCAGGACACATCACCCACTTGTAAGAGCACTAAATGTTGGATACCGTCGCTTGCGGAGGCCAATTGCCTCTGTATATCTTTCTGGGACCCTGATGATCCAGCGCACACTATTTGTGGTCATTCATTCAGGTGATTCGTCCCTCCAAAACTTCTTTCTCATTGATTTCTTAGTTTGATTTTGCAGGTTGTACCGGGTATGTGGTTGGAAGTTTAAAGCCTGGAGGTATGATCATTTACGTGTAGAGATGTGAATCCCTTTGAGTACTTGCTGCTCTGTAATGACTGGTAATCACTCATTAGTCACGTCCTGAACTAACCACAGGCCCACACCGGTGATTTCTGACAATTTGCACTTCCTGTCAACTACAGTCACCATTCTTGTTACTCTTTAACTTGTCAATTGCCCACTGAAGCCGGAAAATTGCTCAAAACACTGTGCTTAGCGTTAGTTGTCAGTTGTCGTTGAACGAATGCTATGATGAAGATAGAAAATAACTCGGCTCGATAGGACTTTTCTTTTCTTTCTCTCCCTGTGCATTCGATTCCAATGGATCAGGAGCTAAGAAGCACAGATACGGACACGTATACGTACACGGGACACAACACGGACACGGACACGGGGACACACCAACTTCTAAAATTTGGTGGACACAGACACGGCATATATATATATTATAAAATTTAAAATTAAGAAAAAAAATTCAGGACTCGTAATATAATATAGATTGATTGATGTGTTTCAAGACTTGCAACACTTTAATAGTTTACACATATTTGGTACTTTATAAATCTCTCTCAAAAAACATGGAGCATATATTTTATAGAGCATATATTCTATTAAATAATATCCGAGCGGTCTTCAGACGTGTCCGAGTTGTGTCCACCGCGTGTCAGTGAGTGTCTGACACAAAAACGTGTCCGACATGCAGACACGGCTCTATTTTGCCGTGTCCGTGCTACATAGATCAGGAGTTATTACTGCATTGGTCAAATTTTAAGTGTTGCCTAATGAACAAGGTCTGGAATATCATGCTGTGTGTTCGAGCCCTATACAAGATATGTATACAAATCAAGCATACAGAAGACGAGACCTCACAACTTTGATGTGCAATGTAATGGCCCTTAGGGAAGCTGATCGTTGATCTGAATCTCTCAAAATCTTCAAATGTTAAAGGATATTGAGTTTTCTAATTTAAATTTGTAAATTGGAAACAAAATTATTATTTTTAAAGAATTTAGTAAATATTCAAATATCAACGTACAAAACATGACAGCCTTTTAGAAGAAATTTTCAATATGCTTGAGAATGTCCATTTTTTGTCATCAGAAGATTACTACGTGGTGTGAAATTGAGCAATCTAAATACGAATGTTTCATTTTTTTTTCTTCCAAATACATTAAAATAGTCTTGGTATTAACTGCTCGACTTGTCCAGCATGCGTGCGCCTTTCAATACATACTTGCACTGTTTTAACTTTGGATGCCTTTTTTGTTTTCTTCTATTTCTTGTTTGAATTGGATAAAGGTAAAAAAGGAAATCCATATTTCTAAAAGTCGGCATTTTTTCCTCTGAATTGCGGTGGACTTTGAGGGAAAGAAAGATAAGAAAAATGGGTAAACCATCAGAGAGAACATGCTCACTCTGTCTGCTTCTATCCCTCTATACAGATGTAGAGCATAAAAGTACAGCTTTGCGATATATTGATTTTAAGAAGACAGAAGAAAGCGAGGAGTGGGCATCTACTACTACATATTTCTACGACTACTACTAGCACCGAAGTGTCATCAATCTATTCAAAAGTCCCACCCACCAACAGCCACCACCATTACCCTATTCCCGTTCTTATTATCAGAGTTGATTTTTGAGCCATTAACAGTTGCTGTGCTCTGGCACTGGCTCACCTTCTTTGAAAGGAAAAAAGAAAAGAAAAATCTTCAGACAGAATCTCAACGGTGTCCAAATAGATTCCTTGGTGATCTTTCATTCCCAAAAACATTACCGCCACCCCCAAAATTTCCCCATTTTGTAATTGATGACATCATCATGGGACCTTTGTTTACATTGGACCCCACAACCACAACCATCTCCACACCACCACCCTCTTAAAATCCTTGACTTTGATTCTTGCACCTGAAATTGAGGGATTTTTTCTGGGAAATATAAAAATCATTTGTCTCTCTTTTTTTGACCTTTCAAGTTGGAAGGTGGGTTTCAATTAAGTCAAATCCAGCGGACGTCACATCCACAGATCTTATCCTCGGCGATTTCTCATCATCTGGTTGACATCTTGGGAGAAAGTGATATCCTGTTACAATCACACAAGTATTCATGTATTGTTGAAGAAAAACAATTCATATACTATTCTCCAACCGACATGTAATTATCACCAATCCATCCATCAATTTTCTCAACCAGGTGTTACCTAGTACTTAATTTACGTATCTCTTAACTATCATCACAACCCAAGTTGACCATCCAGTCTCTCATATGTTTCAACAAGTGACACCAGGGTTTTGTCCCATTCAATTATATTATACTATTAATTGTCTGATTCGAAAAGTTGCAATACTTGAAAGATTCCAACAAGAAGCTTAATTAATCTAGGACCTCATACACTTATTGAAAGTTATCAAATTCAATTTCTGTCCTTGCGCTAGTCCAATATTAATGACACTTAAGATACCTGAGTTATTTAACACATATAACTCAAGTATATAAATAAAACTTACATATTTGAAGTAAATGGGACTTCAGTCCAAGTCAAACATATTATCTTTTTATTTATTTATTGACACACAGATCCGTTAGCGACTTTTATTGAGCATGTTCAAAATTGTAACAAAAGAAAACACATTTTAAGATCAAAGGGACATGGACGGCGGGAGAAGCTTGAAGAATAAGAGAAACGAAGATACCAAGGTCTATACACGTATCTTTTAGGTGACAGGATTGATTGAACCAAAAAACAAAAAGAAAAGGATTAGGATTGAATAAAAAAGATTGGCATGTGTAAACTTTTCAACTTTAGAAACGCAGTCACAGACCAAATTCAAAAGAAAGCTAGCATTGATTCGTATGTTAAGAGTTTGGCTTTTGGTCGGTATGTTTTTGCGTGCGTTACTTCCATCTGTTTCCGACTATCATTATCACTAGTATTTTTCTTTCTTCCAAGTCGTAGTATATAATATTCTCGCATCGCAGTAAAATGAGGGTACCTTTCGCGAATTGCAGTAAAATGAGGGTCCATGCAGAGGATATTACAAAATAAGTAAGGGTCCCATCAAAAAGTGCGAAAGATGTGAAAGTGAAGAGGGGAAAAAGAACAGGTAAATGACCAGTTAGTTTCTGAACCTAAGCTACCAAACTAATTAATGATGTTTGAAATTAGACTTGAGTTTGATTAGTTAATACAACAAGGGTGTGGGGGTAGCCACCCAACTTTATGCCTTTTATTACAGAACGTGTCTCATTATGAGGAACATAAAAAAAGTAGAAGAAAACAAGATCAAAATGTCTATCAGTCTGGTTAATTAATTATGATATTAAAGCTAGGTTGGTTGGCGTACCATGTGACTCTGAGTGTCCGAAGAATAAGCAGATTGGGACTGGAGGTGGTGCTGAGCTAGGCCCTGGCTAGACAAAGACGAGCCGTCAGGTGTAGATGGCTCAGATTCTTCCAGCTCGCACTCCAAGTTCACACCAAATAGTCTTAGCCGTCGCTTGGAGTTACCTAATGTTGTTGATCGGTTGTGAGCCCCTAAGCCTACGATGATCAAGAACGTGGGACGATAAGCTCAACAACACCATATTATACCAACTATTGTAAATGACCAAAAACAAAAAAGGGTCGCAATCTGCAATGCCATTTATGCCGCCCGTCAATATCTTTGATACGTGTCTGTTTATTATGTAAAGCCGTTTCTACTGATTTTTCCTGTGTTGTCTGGATTGTGTATCATTGAAAACCAAAGTATATACATGCATATTGTCAGTTTAGTGTTGATACATATGCCCTTGGATTCTTATCAACAAAGGGGTAGAAGTAGACAAATTAGGATTTAACGCACCTGAAAGAGGACTTAATTGTTTTTGAGCTTTTCTTTTTCATTTTCATAGTAAAAAGAATATAATCTCAACAGAGAGTCAATGTATCACGCGCCAAATGGTAACTGCCACAGATATGCGAAAGTTGCCTGAAACCACCCACCCTCGTAATCCTTCCATAGGACCAGAGTTCCAAACTAACTGGGACGTGTCCCTCACGCACTTTAATGCAAGTATCCAATAGTTTAAATACTAAAGATCACCAAATTTTCTTAACCCAAACAAAAAGACAAGAAAAAGAAAAATGGAGATAGAGAGACAGTAGACACACTATACCTGCATGAAGACAGTCAGTTTGGTATGGCACACAACTATTAGTAGAAGAAACATTAGCCCCATGACCATGTTGCACACAAAAGCTACTAGAAGGATAAGGCTGGTAATGACCAGGTGATGATGATGAGGAAGGGTATAATCCTCTACTCCAGACCCCACTGTTACTTCCCTGCACAACAACTCTACTGCCGCTATCGCCTCTCCTCCTCCATCCTATAAACAATCTGTCACCGTCCCTACGGTGTCGTTCAAACAACACAATATCACCTGCGTCCAGTTGCTTCTCCTTCACGTACCTGCTCCATCCCTTAGTCAACACATAGCTTTGACTGCTGTTCCAATACGAGTAACGAAACCTCCAACCCTTGCCCGACTCGTCCTCGAAACTCAGCAGCAGCCCTTTGTCGCCTGAGTTACCGCCGCCGAGTGGGAAGTACTTTTCAGCGTGTTGTTTCGGGATTACTAAGCGGTTTAGCTTCCCCACGTCGCTTGGTGTCAAGGGTTTTTCGAACATGGGCTCTTTTTCTACTTCTTCCCAGAGACTCTGTTGTTTTTGTTGCTCCTCCTCGTCGATGTCGAGGTCATGCTTGAGATTGAAATTCAAAGGTGGGTTTTGGTTTGGGAACATGGAGTATGGGTCTTGTGGATAATTATTATTGGTGTTAATGTTAAGCAAAGTTTGGTGGTGGCGGTGATAGAGATGTGGAGACCAAGAGGAGTTGGAGTGAGGGAAGTAAGTCGTGTGTGGTTTAGAGGAAGAAGTAGTAGTATTGGTACTTTGGTTCTGTTCCATGGCGTGCTTTACTGCTTATGCTGTTGTTGTGCCCACCAAAGAGTTTCTGGAAGGTCAGTGGAAATTTGGTTTATTGACATTTGAGAAGGAAAAAGAGAGGGAGAGGGAGAGAGAATTGCGGTGATGAAAAGAGAGAAGAGAGAATTAGAGGAAGACGTTCAGGGGTGGTCGTAGGGTATAGACGAGATAGGCGTGCTAATCATGAGGTTGGATGTGGGAATTGCGTCTGTGTATGTTTTATTTGATATGTAAGCTTTGCTTTGAAGGATATGACAACGAGAGAGAGGGAAAGAGAGAGAGATGAGAGTGGGGGTTTTCTGTTTGCAAGTACAAGAGCACTTTTAAGGTTTTGCGTGATGAAAAAAAAAATCAATCATTATTTTCGGTGTAATTTGATACAGATGTCTCTCCCCCAGAAAATAAAACAACCTTTTCCTTTATCGTCGCGCGGTGTTTCTTGGAACTGAAAGCATTGTTTCTGTTGTAGTGATGTAAAAAATTGATAATGGTAAGACGGATAGATAAATATACAGCCGACGAAGCCAGAAGGAAGGAACAAAGATTGGAATTGGATGGAGGTGAAGAAAATTCAAGTTGAATTTTACTTGTTAATGAGACTTCTTTTTATGCCGTTTTGTGGGATTAGAAACATCCCATGTTACAACATTGGCAAACAAATCAAGTCGTGGGACCATCCCCTGACGTAGTGATTAATCTGGGATCCCATCCAACGGCCGGTCTTGCACTTTGTATCTGCATATCGTCGTTCAATGACCACATGCAAAAATGTACTCTATCCCCTAAACTTTCCCATATCCTTTTTCCTATAATATCTCTGTGAGGTCTCACAGGCCAACCTAAACTTGTTGCTAATTTGAAGCCACATAACAAATTAAAAAAAAAAAGAATAAAAAGTTTATTATAATTTAAATCCTGGGTAAGATTATAGGTGGAGAGAATAGCATTTTTATCACGTGCATGACAATATTATTGATGTTTGGCCATTCCGTGTTATACAAAAGGTGAAGACTGTGAGCTAAAGGTCATAAACAGGAGTATAAAGCCAATGAGCAGAGAAGAGATGGATAGATGAGATAAGATTTGTCCAATTGGGAGTCCCCTCTTTTTGGTCTTTGACGCCTCTCCTCTCACTCAAATCTGTGTCCCTATCACAAAGACAAACACATTAGTCATAAACAAACACTTGCGTTTTGGTATTTCATACTTGTATTTGGCCATTATTTTAGAATTATATGTGTCTTTTCTATGAGTTTCAGCCAAAACCCACCTCAATTTCCAGGTAGATTCAGACATCCTTTTCACCCCTACATAAAGGTGGACTAGTTGTTAATGTTGGGGACTCATAATAGAGGTTGTTGGCTTGTGTCACAAATTTTCTAATACAACCAACGAGTTTGTGTCATCTTTTCTATCCATTTATAAATGTTAGACATTATATCAATATTTGTGGCCGTGTGTACATGTTGCTCTTCATCAATAGTGGCTAATTGTTTGAACCGTGGGATTCGCCTCAATCATGGCCTGATTGAACAAAGTCCAATGTTAGAGGTGAAGGCAAAGTTAATGACAATTAATGCCTGATTCGTTAAGCTTTTAGAGAGTAAATAAGCACTTTTTTCTATCGCAAAAACTGTTTTAAAGAAAAATGAGTGTTTGACTGTAAAATGAAAAGGTATTTTTTTAGTAGATATAACTTTTTTAACAGCTAAAATACAACTTTTTAAGAAACTCAAATTTAAAGCTTCTCAAAAAAGTGTTTTTTCAGGTAGATTTTTCATATCAATTAATGAGTCTATTTTTAGTCCCTTTTGTATTTATGTTTTATACATAATTTTCATAATACCTACAAACTCATCTTCACGTTTTTTTGAGATTTATATAATATTATTTGACTTTTTTATATGTTTTAATATTTATTTTTAATATTAGTTTACTTATGTTATAATCCATATAAAAGATTTGGTTAGATATATTTTCATTTATGTTTGAAATGGTTTAAAATTATTTAATAATTAATATATTATGCTTTGCATATTAATTAATATATTTTAAGTAATATTTATATGCATAAGTAATTTTTATTACAAAATAAAATATAGTTAAAATTAATAAAAGTGTTTTTTATTTTTATGTTGTCAAATAATCTACTGTATGAAGCTCTTTCAAAAAAGTTATTTTTTAATTGACATCTAAACAGTCAACTGACTTCTTAGAAAAGCTTTACTAAAAAAAGTTCTATCGATAAAAGTTCTATTAACAAAAATTCTACTAATATAAGCTCATCCAAACAGGCACTTAGATCAATTACACTTGGGGTTGTTAAATACTAACAGTGTAGGCTGACTGTTATAATTAAATGTGGAATTAATCCAATAACACTTTATGATGTATAATGTATTTGAAATGTTCCAAAGTGCAAATTTTGTACAAATTGCTCTAAGATGCGTGTTTGGGTCAAGTATTGACCACAAAGAAATAACAAGTTGGGTTGGGGAATCTGCTGCTATGTAATCTGTGGAGGTTTCTGCTATAATGAAGTATCCGTATAATTTATTACATGGAGTGGGAAGAAGAGAGAATGTATGAATGAGATATTTTAGGAACGATAATGATGCAATGCAACAAATAGGGGATCAAATTCCCTGTCCAAGTTACCCTGTCCCTACTCTGTCCATTGGGGTGGATGCTGTCCATTTATGTAG
>JANSVB020000110.1:117134-132474 GCA_025504935.2 Erythroxylum haughtii | reverse complement strand
AAATAGGGGATCAAATTCTCTGTCCAAGTTACCCTGTCCCTACTCTGTCCATTGGGGTGGATGCTGTCCATTTATGTAGGGTCCACTGGGGTCCACATAAATGGACGGCATCCACCCCACTGGACAGAGTAGGGACATGGTAACTTGGACAGGGAATTTGGGGTGAACAAATAGGAGGGCATTAAAAAATTTCCCACATTTGGGTGTTTTCAATTCCCAAGCAAAACACCACCTGGTGGTGGTGGTGTAAGGCCATCCCTGAGATTTCTTCACTGAAGTCCATGACTCTCTTTTTGCCTTGAAAGTATACTTCTGTACCAACAAAGATATTATAATCAATATCTAAGCAGGAAACTGATCGAGGTCTCTAGATAGCATCCACAATTATAATCACTATTTTAATACTATGGTTTTGGCTGTTACTATAACTATGATTAGAGGCATTTGCAAATCCCAATTAATGTTTATGAATTATAGGGTGGCTTCAACAATCTACTATTTGAAATTTTGCTACTAAGAAATTTTTTTTGTAAATTATAGCCAAATATTATACGATCATGCCCCATGGAAATCCTGAAATAGAGATTAATTTAACTTGATTCTGCCTTCTGATTGGAACAGTTCAATGTAGCTATATAACATTTGCATAAGCTAAGAAGGATGCACCATAATCTAAAGTAGGATACGCATCTTTATATCATGGCATCATTTGTATTTATAAAACGATATCTCAAGCAAATAATGAAGTAACAGAAGTACAATAATTGTTCCATCTCTTGATTTCTAGCATCTGTAGTATTCTCTTTTTATCATTTGATAATTAGCAGGCGAAGACAACCTTGAGCATGAAGAAGCCTAGGAAAATTATCAATTTCTCTAAGGGAATAAAGTTACTAGAAATTAGCAATACATGAGTTTGAAAACAGGATTGTTCTGACTGAAACTGATCAAACCAACTTGAGATCTGAAGCCTAGTGATCAATGCCCTTGAAGAATTTTTTTCAGTTGCTTAAATGTCACAACTAAACTCTACTAAATCTTGTTTCTTGCCGTTTGAATTCTGTGAACTTAATCTTGAAACCAAATGAGGAATTTAAAGAAGGAACGTAATCTATCAAGCAAAATGTTGGTTATTAATTTTGTACTTCTAATGGCTCCTTGATTTTTGATTAACTTCATTGCTTTGAGAAATGGCAACAAATCTATTTAAGATTGGTTCAGTTTGCTCAATTTGTTTGACTGAGTGAATAAATTTTACATTTAACAATTTTTAAACAAAACAGCCCATATCGATATAGGTGCAGACATTTCCTTGCCCTTGCTGATAAATTGATGATTTTTTGTGCCTTTTCTTGGAACTTGGATGCCGTACTTCTGGGACAAGATTTGATCTGAAGGCATATTTTCAGGGTTCAATTTTGGCAGGCCCTTTCTCTGCTTCATCCGTTTCCTCTAGGAGTTGAAGTTTAATAAAATCCAGGATTCCCAAGAAGTCTGAAGGTGTAAAGTGACCATCATCAGAATATAGAATTGAGAGACACTACGTGGACATTAAATATGCCAAGTTCAATTGTTTATTTTTTTGTTTTTTGACAATCATGGAAGGGGAAATACGATATATTTAAAAGGTAAGATTCTGATGTTGGATTAAAAAAAGAAGAAGAAAACATTACTATATAGTATACATACTGTCTGTCCTAATATGGAGAACTCACAACTTAGTTTGAAGGGGTGATTAATCAATTGAGTCAAGTAGATGCTAATTACTAAAATTCGGAAAGGACTATCCTAATATGGAATGTTATTTTCTTTTAGAAAAAACCAGAGAGCATTGAAACTTTGCCTTGATTTGCCTTTAAGCAGTTGAGTCAATTGCACAAGATGTAATATTATACAAAGGAAGTGAATAATCCAAAACCTAATCGAGTTCCTTTGAGTAATTTAATAATTTTAACCACTACAAGTCTACAAACATGATAGTTTCAGTGCGATTATTTAGTTGAAAGATTTAAGTGTGAAGTATCATCAGACAATTTTGGCGCTAAAATAAAATCTGCAATCTAATTTCATGGGCCGTAATCTAGAAATTCTGGACTTCCATGATCATCTATCTCAAGTCCTGACGAAAATATTCAAAACTAATTCCAACAGAAATGAAATTTTAGGAACTAAAAACAAATCAATGACATATTTGTAACCAGCATGTATTAACTACATAATTTATTACTATAGGGAACAAAAAAGCCAATTTCTTAATTTCTATGTCTCCAGCTACATGGACTATTATTCTAAACAGCACAAGCACAAGCACAAGCAGGTTAATTCTGACTGCAACCTGAATAAACTAAGTGAATTGACAAAAGTAAGAGATGACGAAACAATTTCCCAGAGCAATCAGCGACAATCATCTCATTCAGATCCACAAGCTTGGATTTTTATAACATTAAAAAATTGAAAAAAATCCGAATGTGTATACAAGGCCATTTCCCTTCTTTTCTCTTCCTGGTTTTGCCTGCCTGTAAATGGTTTGATGAAATCAATCTCTCAACAAAGTGACAAGGCAAAAGGCATGCGTGGGCTCATCTTCTCTCAGAGCAAAGGGGCCACCAGATCCAAAATTTTCATTTATGAGAAAGTAGGTCCACAGGATCAGAAACTCTGCAGGTCTTCCCTTGATGCCCTTGCCTTATCTCGGACAAGAAAAGCAGATCAAAGGGCAGACGGTGATGTAAGTGTGTGGGTGATTGACAAATGGCGATTGTGGTGTAGGACTACGGCATTGGCATAGGCCATAGGGTAGTGGGTGGGTAATGGTGATCAATGGGACAGGGAAATGGAGGTGGTGCTCATAGATGTGGGACCAATAACAATAGTATGGTCCCAAAGACCCAAATAGTTCATGACCTCAAATTGCTATGGTACTCGATTTTCCTGATCTGTCTTGCAAAACAAAAGTATTTACTTGCCAAATCGTCCTAGGCGTGCATTGCCGCTGCACAAACTCCAAATTTTGTTCCACAACGTAGCGACATTATTAGTTCAATTTAAGATTGAATCTTCTTCAATTGTATTTATACATCGTTTAAGGAATTATTTTGCATTGTGAACTCAGTCCTTAAAATCTAATTAAGGGCATTTGGTGTTTGACCTTGATTTTTGATATGATCTAAATGGGATTGCAATGAGAATAGATCATTCTTAATTACCCGTAATAAAAGGCAAAAGACTAATAAACCTTTCCAATTTAACACAAAATACAATAATCTCTTATAACTATAGTTATGGATTACTTTTTAGATGTTTTGGATTATGAGAAGTTAAGAATGCTAACTCCTAGTGGGTCTGGTCCTGGTGTTAAGACCCATTTGAAAGATGTAAGCAATGCTCTAACGACATCAAAAGAATTACTTAAAATCATCAACCATGTATGGGGTAATGAGGATCGCCTTTCATCAAGCTTGTCTCTTATCTCTGCCTTGCATGCTGAGCTTGAAAGAGCATGCTTGCAGGTCAATTATCTTATCAATGAACGAAGATCAGATCAGACGGAGATTAACTATCTGATGAAGTGCTTTGCTGAAGAAAAGGCAGCATGGAGAAACAAAGAGCAAGAAGTAGTTTGAGGGGGCTGTTGAATCAATTGCTGGAGAACATGAAGTAGCGAAAAAGCTAAGAAGACGGTTTGAGAGCTTGAACAAGAAGCTTGGGAAGGAATTAGCTGAAACTAAGGCAAAATTGTTAAAGACAGTGGAAGAACCTGAGAATGAGAAGAGAGCAAGAGTTGTAATTGAGCAAGTATTTGATGAATTAGGCCAGGATATTGGTGAAGATAAAGCTGAAGTTGAAGAGATGAAGAGAAAATCTCTTTGAAGAGGTTGAAAAAGGAAGGGAGGTGATGCAATTGGCTGATGTGTTACGTGAAGAACGGGTCTAAATGAAACTATCTGAAGCTAAATATCAGCTTGAGGAAAGAAATGCTGCTGTAGATAAATTGAGAAGCCAACTTGAAGCTTTTCAGGGAACAAAAGGAACCAAAGAAAAAGGGCATGGTTCTTTTGATCATAGAATGATGAGGACATTACATCTTATCTAAATAAGTCTGGTTTGATTTCTCAACAGAATGAAGCTATTCTGGAGGATAGAGAGGTAGAAGATGGGCTAAAGTGTGAGGAAGACTTGGCTGAAGTTGATGTTCAATCCATAGACTTCAATATGGATAAAAATGGCAAATGCTACAAGTGGATTTATCCTCTGGCCCTCCTCGTGATTCAGTAAAGACATCAATTGATCAAGAAATCAAAGGCAGGAACTCTACCTCTGATATATTATCTAGGAGAACTACTTCTCTGCAAAGGAGCATATCCAAATGAAAGACTCCCAAGTTCTGGAGATGGGCCAGACTGGGAAATTTTCTCTGAAGTTGATGGATCTGTGCAAGACAAAAGTTATGGTGATAAAAAATGCATGGGTATCAATCGGTTAAAGGTCTTAGGGACAATTTATTATGTAGCTGAAGAGTAGATTCTCCTCGAGGTAGTGCAAGGTCTTCACGAGGTCCTAATAGTGTAGCATCAGAGAGATCTCCAATAGTGCCTGGAAATAATTCAAAAACCAAGACTAGTAGATGACATAGATGAGGGGATTAATGTAAGAAAGTTCAAGTGGTTAGTTCCTAATGTAAGAAGATGTGGGCAGTGAAATGCTTCTCTAGCCATAGCTGAGTTAGTTGTAGTAGTCGCTTTCAAATGTGACCCTTGTTGTATTGCATTTTATTTTGCTCCCGCAGCCTAGCCCGTCTGAGCTAAATTTCATTGAAGTCCTAAAAGCTGGAATGCCAGCCAAGGCTATGAAAAACGAGTATTCTCGCTGCGTATTAAATCTCTGGTTTTTCAATATCACGGACAATCACTGTCAACTCATCTATTCTAAGGGTAGCTAACCATCACAAGAACAAATGACTGCTTTCGAACAAACACCTTTCATTCCATGTTCTGTTCTTCTGGCGAGAATCTTAAATCCATTTATTGGTAAAAGTTAACGACCTTTTGGGTGCAACATGCATATATCTAGAAAAACGTATATTGAGTGTAGAATGGATAGCAATAGGGGGCCAGAGACACCTGAATTTTAAAGCAATAAAAGAAAATTCCAACTGTCTCATTTACTTCTGCCATGGACAATAGCAATAGGGGACGAGAGACACCTGAATTTTAAAGCAATAAAAGAAAATTCCAACGTCTTCATTTACTTGTGCCAGGGCATTGTCCAAGCTGTACAAGACAACGGGAAAATTTTTACACCTCTGCTATCCCCAGAGCTAGACAAACTTAAGGTTATAGTATCTACATATGACTGCTGTAAAACAGGCCCTAGAAGTTCGCAAGTCCTAAATGTGCTCTATAGCGCAGTCACTGTGACAGCTCATCTGGAACTTCTCTTTTCATGCCATTAGCAGCAAAGAAATCTGAACTAGATTCATTTACGGTCCAACTGAGATAGGTTGGTCCAACATTAGCCGCAACTTCACCCAATTCCGTCTTTGCTCTACCAATCTCTTCAAAGTCTATCGTAGTGGTTGTGATACAATCAGTATTACATAAAGTATGCACCAGAATAAAAGAGAAATATTGCAGAAACACAGACCTTAAGCCTTTTTTTTGAAGGAGTACCAATCAAATAAAAGGAAAGGAAAAAAAATAAACAAATGAATGCATACCAAGATCAGCTGATATTAGACATTCTCCATGGTAATTCGGTCCTGCCAAGATGGTTCCTGAAGGTGAAACAATTACACTACCACCACCCCATGCACTTGCATCAAATAATTTGTCACCGTCTGATTCTTCAGATAGTGGAGGATAATCTTTCCTTGGGCAAAATTGGTTTGCAGAAAGAACAAAGCAGCTGCCTTCTACAGCAATATGGGTCATGGACGCATTCCATACTTCACTTGCATCAAGTGTGGGCGCACAATATATCTCAACACCTAAATCATAGGTTAAAGAGGACAAAATTGCAGAACAATAATTTGCAAGAGATCTTGAACGGAGAGGGATCGAGTTTAACTTAATTATATCCATATTAACAAAAAAGGAACTTTATTAGAAATTAATAAAAAAGATGGCACCTTGATCATATAAATCGGTTCTCAGCTGTGGTGATCTATTGTCCCAACAAATGAGGCCACCTACCCTCCCAATTGGTGTCTTATACACCGACAATGATGACTTCTCTCCTGAATTCCTCGGCATTAGCTTGCGCTGCAGTCCAAGATGTTTTCCCATGGAATCAAAAAATAGAGCTGTGCTATAAAGACATGATCCACCTCTCTCCACCACTCCTATTACTAAATGGACTTTATATTTTCCAGCAAGTTTTGCAAGCCTGTCAAATTCAGGACCTGATAGACACCCGCATAGCAACACATCAAAGAAGAAACATTATAGTGAAACACTTGGTTCTAACAAGAATCATGAGTAGTTTACAATAAATTATACATTCAGGGACTGGAATAAAATCCACAGAGACTCACCAGGAACATTGATAGCTGAATCACAATACTTCTGAAAATCATCATTGGAATGACTTGCTATTACACCATTTGGATAACCACCAACAAAAGCTTCTGGAAATACAACCAACTGTGATCCATATGCAGCTGCACCAGTAATTAGCCTTTCCACCTTATCTGATTGGAAAGCACACATCAAGTGCCGTTAATAGTAACAGATAATCTAATTTCTATTATTGCATGCAAGCCATATCTTCTTGCATCCTAAAACCGATAAGGACATGAATACAGGTTTTCGATAGCAACTCACGTATCTGTTATGTGCTATAGAGTTAGCATTTTAGTAAACAGATGGCAAACAAGCTCTGTGCATTCTTCCAGTAGCTATACATAAGAAGGGCTATTGAAGAGCTTACGCTAATAATTTATCAACAAATCAAATCCTTAAAAACCCCCCATTATAGAACCTGGTACCTAAAGTTGCCGGATTATCAAAGAAGACAGTCGAGGCCTGGACAACCGTCGCTCTAACAACATGCCTCACACCGTGACCAACAGCCGGAAGATGAGTCCCGAATTTCTCTAAAAGTGAATCCCCCGTGAAAAGGGATCTTGGAACAGAATCTTTGGCGTTGACAAAATGGGGTTTATCCGTGACGAGGTCGGGCCGGATCTGGTGGAGGACCCAAAGCATCGTATCGCCATCGGAAGGAAGACCCACTTCATTCTTCAATTGTTTAAGGGCGGAGCACAAGGCGGTAGAAACTCGGAGCAGTTTGAATTTGCTATCAACTCCCTTTGGACGAACCTGTTTCCGTTTGGAAGCGGACATCGACCTTTGATGAGACGGTTTGAATCCCGGCGGGCGACCTCGTTTTCGCTTTATATTGACCTGTTGCCCTGACACCACATTGTCGGAGGATGGTTGTGTTTCTGCTGCGACCTCCATAGTATTAAAGGGCAAAGCTTCTTGTGTCACACTCACACTCCGTCTAGAAAAGACGCTTTGTCCAAATTTGGTCAAAACTGTTTTGTACTGCATAGACCTCAGTCAAATTGCAAGTTACGAGTGGCGGCTACGACGGAGTGAACTTCCAAATTCTAATCCTTCCCACTCGCATACCGACGTGACATTTTCTATATTATCTGTAATTCTTAAGACGGACTATGTGTGATTTGCTTCCACAATTGCATTGATTTGCTTGGCAACAAGTAGTCTGGGAACACCAATTAGAAAGTAAGAAAATGTCAATCAAAAGCTAACCTATAACTACAAAATAAATTCAACATCATCAAACTGTTTGCTATATCTTTCTTTATATTGCATTGCACTTTTGTCACACCCAAATTGAAAATGTAAATTATTGAAGAGCATCCAAGTAAGATATGGCAACTGCTCCAATGGGCAGGACATCCTCGTCAAGGAATGCAGTTGTTTGTGCTCCTCTAGATTTTGTCACCACGAAGAAGAGTGCAGCTCAAGTCCTCTGTTCCCATGATCATTGGGATAAAATGTACGGATTCTCCAATCAAAGTTTCTCGCACTCTTGTACATGCCTTCATCATTTACATGAAGCCTACAGAAGCAGTGCATTAGTGAACAACAGGTCCTTGGATCTCTAAAACCTCTTGGAAGCAGGAAGAAATTTATACATCAATCTCATCGACTGATTCATGATTACCTCTTTTATCCTTTGCTGAATGTAAGAGAGACCTTCAGTCGCTCGTGCTCCTAAAAGTGCCTCTAAACTTCGCTGTTTCAGGGATTACGATTATTTTCCTTGCCAGCTTCAATAAACCCAACTGACACCACCCATGCAATCATGAAACGGACAAATTTTGAGGTCAGTTACACCTTCAGTTCAAGGACATCACAGAGAAAATTTCCTACGAAGATCACGAACATTAAGTTTTCGTGGGCACTATCAGAAAATAGTAGACAGTTTGTATGAAAATTGATTGAGAGTATTGTTTATGAAAATGAAATACTACTGCTAATGCAAAACCTTTTGTATTAATAGAATTTGTGTTTTTATAACTTGTTAGTACATCAATCCTATTTATAATAGTTAAATAAAACTTCAGGAGGTAAAATGCCGGACTTTGTAATAATTTTACTAGAGTTTTAATGGGTTGATCATACTTATCTTAGAATAGTAACTGAATTTGCACGTAGGAACGAAGAATAGGCTTGAGGATTTCTCCTTTTGAAGAAATGGACAAATCGTCATCTTTTTTTTCTTCTTATGGCGCTTTCCGTCAATTTCTTTAACGAGGACAACACCCCAATAATTGTCACTTGCATCTGTTTGTAAGTATGGTTTACACATAGAGAGATTTGCATCCTAGACAAAATGTTCACGATAATAATTAACAGACTGGTTCTCTATCAGGTTTAAAATAATGGACCAGAGGTCCATTTTTATCTTCTCGGTAAGAAAATTCTAAGTGTATAAAAAGAACTTTTAAGAAATTAGAAGTCTTTTAAGAAATAAGAAACTTCTAATATATAAAAATCCACTTTGAGAACATAAAGATGCTTTCTAGGAAATTACAAATTAGTTTATTCTTTCAATAATCCTTCTTAATTTATAATTTTTAAATGATCTTTAAAATTGTTAAACTTGTCTTTGCCCTTGACTTTTATAAGAGCATTAGTTGGGTTTTAAGTGACAACATTTTTTTATTCAAAATTTCTTTTGATTTATAAGGTTACGAATAAAATAATGTTACAATCCAATGTATCTAGTCATACTAAAACAAATTGCTCTTTTGTCATTGTAATAGCAAACATATTGTCATAATAAATTATTGTAGGACTTTCATGCTTCTATTCAAATATGAAAGAATCCTTCTTAACCATATGCGACAATGGTAGATGTTGTATACTTAGCCTCAGCAGAAGAAAGTGCAACAATATTCTACTTTTTAGAACTCCAAGATATTGCCTTTTAACTAAACAAAACAAGTAGTTTGATGTCATTTTTAATTATCTAATTAGTCAGCCCAATCATTATAAGCATAGCCTACCAACTTGTTATCTTCTCTACTATATTTAATTCTAAGGTTCTTTATTCCTTGCAAATAACACAATATTCTTTTTTTCATACTTGAAATAAAATTTATTTAGATTATTCATAAATATGGAGTATAACTTATAGCTTGTAAGATATTAGACCTAATATGAGTAACATAGATCAATGATCCAACAATACTTTTGAATATTTTTAGATTTATATTATTTGTTTCATGATTGTTTTGTAACTTCTTATTTAATGTTAAAGAATTAGAAATTGATTTGTAAGACTTCATGTGAAATTGCTTAATCAAATCTTTAATATATTTTTCTTAAGATATGAAAGTCTTCCCTTTAGATTACTTTACCTAAATGCTAAGAAAATATTTTATATACTCAAGATAAGTCATCTCAAAATTTTACATCATAGCATGCTTGCATTCGTCAGCCATCCTTAAAGTTTGTTACTATAGATTAAATCATCTACTTATAAGTACACCATAAGAAAGACATAGTTACTCCTTATTTTCATATAAAGAGATGGCTCATTGTGACTTTTGAAAAACTATTTTAGTTAAAGATAGTAATCAATATTTTCATGCTCCATGGACATAGGACTTGTTTAAAGCCATATAACACCTTTTTAAGGTGATGAGCTTTGTCTTTTTGACCTTTGAGAATGAAATATTATGGTTGTTCCATATAGACTTCTTCTTCTAGATTACCATTAAAAAAAACAAACTTCACATCAAGTTTAAAAAAACTTCTAATTCCAATTGGGCAGCCATGGCTAGAACAAATCTAACATTCTTCATATGAATAGCTAGAGAAAATGTTTCATTAAAATTAACTCCAATTTTGCTACTAGACGAGCTCTATGCTTTTGAATGCTTCTATCTTCATTGAATTTTGTTTTATACTCCCATTTTAATATGATCAAATAACTTGTTTTAAGCATATCCATAAGCTCCCATTTGTGATCTTTTTAATGTTGACCATTTCTTTATTCATTTCTTCTCTCCATACTTCTTCTTTTGTAACTTCATCCAAAAAAATTACAGTTCACAAGAGAAGAAGGCAACATTACTTGATCCATAAACATCAATTTCAAGTAAATTTGGTGAATGAGATTTTTTACTTGAGGTTTCTCTTGCATTTGACACACTTATACTTTTATATTGCTAAATATTAATAGATTTAGAAAGAATACAACCTTCATAGATTTTGGATTCTTTATCCTTCCAAGTCTAACTTGCAAACTCATCATAACAACATTTACAGATATTTTTATTGAATTATGTTTAGAATAAGAAGTTGATAACCTTTGGATTCATAACTGTGACCAATGAAAATAAACTTTCTCCTTTCTTGTCAAACTTCTCTTTATTATAAGAAATATTTAGGGAATAGGTAATGTAACTAAAGATTTTAAATCTATCCACCTTTGATTTGCGATCAATCTAGACTTCACCTTCATCTTATAAGAAACTAAGAAGGTTTTTACCCTGTAATATATTACTTGTCATTCAAACAATTATTGTATTCTTACATTCAGCTACTCCATTTTGTTGAGAAGTGTAACAAAAAGTCATTCTTCCTTGAATCTCATTTTTTTCTTACAATACTTTACGAATGGATTATAAATAGATTCACTACTATGATCTGATATAATTTTCCTCAATTAATGTCTACTTCATCTTTCTACAAAAGCAATAAACTGTAGAAAGGTAAGAAAAGAATTTGAATTTTTCTCTAAGAAATATAAGGATGTCATTATTGTATAAATGTTAACAAAAAAGATAAAATATCTCTTAACACGAAGTGACAAAGTCCTAGATAGTCCCTAAATATTAGTATGCATAAGTTTGAAAGAAGGGTGTGCCTTCTCTAATGAATTAGAAAATGGAAGATGAAGCATTTTACCATAAATACAACCTTCACAAACTTTATTAACTTCAGCAATTGTATGTAGACCAATCACCATATTCTTCCTCTTCAAAGTTGTATCCCTTGGTAATTAAGATGTCCATATTGTAATGCCAAAGGAAAGTTTCATCAATTTTTTCACTTTTTAAAACTAAATTTTGATTTGCCTTTAAAGAGATTGGAAAAACATTATTAGAGTGTATTTTTACCTATAAAACAATTTACTTTTTTTAATGGTATTACACAGATCATTATCAAAAAATAGTTTATAACCCTTCCTTAATATCTATCCTTCACTTAACAAATTATTTTACTAATAAGAGCATATAAAATTTCATGTATGAGCTTATTACTACCATTCTTGGACTAGACAATAATATCACCTTTTCCTTCAACTTTTATGATCTTGTTATCATTAATTTCTACTTGAGAATAATAACCTTAATTAAAATTTTCAAATTATTCTCAATCTCCTATCTTGAGTTTACTACATCCACTGTCAACGTAACAATCATGTTGATTTAATTGTGTAATACTCATAAAAGAAAATAAGGCTTCATTTTCCTTTAAGAAATTAGCTATTTTTAGGCATCTTTCTTTCTATCATTTTTATCTTAATACCAACAATTTCTCTAAGAGTGATTTTAGATTTTATACTTCTTGCATTTGAATTTTGATTGGCGATTAGATTTTTTTTTACAAATGATGCAATTATTGTTACTTTTATCATTTTAGTTACTACCCTTCTAATTTTCATGACCTTTATCATAGTTAGAAAATTGATTATGAATGGTTAATATACTGGTCAAAAGAGGAAAATTCAGACTTCTTTGAAACTTAAAGATCAATATAAGATATAAAAATGAAGACAAATTTAAGACTTGAAACATACCTTTAGTTAATTAATTTCCATAGCATTTATGTTATTTTCTTAATAGAGTAAATTAACCTGAACTAGGAGGGCATTTATGTAAGCTTTGAGACCGAACCAGGTCCTTCTTTGAATTCAGATAAAGCCTTTTCTACTTCTTGTCTGTTGGGGAAACTTTTATGTAAAACAGATGACTTTCTTGTGATGTGTACTACTGCTTTATGCCATTCATCGTAAATACCTGCCATAGGTCCATTAAAGATGACATAAACCTTTTCTTCTTTAAAATCTTTTTTTAAATATCTTACTGCTGAGGTATCTTCAGTTGTACAAGTCCATTGAGATTTTGTGCTGCATTTTAGTTGTAATCTTTTTATTTCCTCAGCAAGATTTTTAAAGAAACCTTGGTTTGGTATATAATTAACTATGGCTAAAAATTGTTGAACATAGGTTCTATTTTTCAATATATCGGGGAATTGTTGAATTTTGTTTAAAATGTTTGGATGTAATTTTAGAAAGCCATTATGAAATTTTATTCCTAAATATTCAATATTTTGTTGGGCCAATTTTACTTTCTTTTTACTTGAGATTAATCATTTTTCTTGACATTGGTGAAGAACTAGTTTGACCTTTTTTAAATGATCTTCTTTATCTATATCAGAGAAAATTTCTGCATTGAATGACTATTGATATGATTGGTATGCAATGTGAATGTGATTGTATTGATTCTAGAAATTGAATGGTTGAGGCTTTTGATGCATGTGAAAATCATTAGAAGTGCTCATTGCATGTGAATTTGACGAAATATGTGAAACTCAACTTAATTGCAGAATGTCGGATAAAGTTTCGCAGAAAAATGTAATGAACTAGGTGATTCTCAACTTAAATGTTGGATGCTGGATCAAGGTCCGATAACATATGTAAAGTGAAATAATGTGAGTGATTGATCATGTGTGATTGATGCATTTCATTACATGAATGCACGATAACATAAAGGTTGTTGTGACTGGAGTAGCCACCGAAAAAGAGCTTAAAGCTTAGAAAGTGAAAAAAGAGCTAAAAGCTCATAATGTGATTCAGAGCCAAAGGCTCACTATATATAATGAGCCCAATATGCCCAAGGGATACGGGATAGTTATCAATGATCCTGATATTCACGATAGATACAGGACAGTTACGGGCACTCAGTCACAACAATAATAATTGAAAACGAGTCTCATGAGCATTGCATATGCGTCTGATATGTATAACTTAAATAGTTTGACTGATTTATGAATGTGATATATTTTTAAGTGAATATGAAATGTATATGACCATCATAGTGAATTGATGAAGTGAAGTGAATTAAGTGATTATATGGATTAATGTGTTATGTGATTGAGTGAGCCATCGAGGATGGTCCACTTATTGAGTTCGTAAAACTCACTCTAAAATTGCAATATTTTTCAGGCTTAGAAAAATTGAAGTCTAGCCATTGCATTCGAGTAAGAGATAGAGGTCAGGATCAGTTCATGCTTTCATATGTATTTCATTTTTTGTATCAAAATGTGTATTCACAAATACTGTATAATGTGTATATGAATAATTTTGTAATGTAACGATATTACAACTAAAATGTTTTATATCTGAAATAAGCCCAAGTCACTAGTGAAATTCTGATGAGTTGTATAATGATTGTAACTCTTGTGATTGAAAATTTGTATGTATAAAATAGGCTGAAATTGATTATTGATTTTTTTGCATATACACGTGTTATTTTTGAAAAAAATTTGTAATGAGTTCGATTGTTGACTATTGTAGCATGCCACCCTTGTAGGGTATGTACTCGGATATCACTTAGGATGTCAGGTACGTGTCTTGCGAGAGTGAGGTGTTACATTATGTGAGTGTGCCATTTGTTGGAGTTATGTAAATATAGTACCCTAGAAAGTAAGTGTATTTACATACAACTTAATCTTCTTCCAGTTACATTTTTGTAATGAAAATATTTATTGTTAATAAAACAAAAGAGTTTGGTTTTATTTGTAAGAGCGTAATATAACTAGTCATAAGGTACCAAGATTCTTTTGTAAGTAATATACATATATATGGAGATGTATGGGAAACATGTATATTATTAGAATCTGAATTAGTTGATTCACAGTTGAATAATCAAGTTAGTCATTTGATTATGGTTTAGACTGTAGTGTTGCGATTTATCTCCGTGTAAGTAAAGGAGTTTACTTTAAGAGAATGATGAGTTTTATATCATGATAGTAGTTTACTATTGATAATGACACTATTAAATGAATCTGGAATCACATATGTTTTTAAAGAGTAAAGTAGTTCGTTTCTTCAATCTTAAAACATACACTTTAACATTCGTTTATTATGAATCACAATCTTGATGAGTGTTAAACTCATATGCATTTCATTATATTTTTTAATATGATTGGAATGGATTTTTATAGAGTATCAATCTAATATCTACATTGTTGGGCCCGGGTCCAGAATCCCATCCCGAGGCGACCGCTCGGGGTCGACGAGAAGGGGGCCCACGAAGAAAGAATCGAACGCATCCAAAAATAGAGAGAAACAACAGCGTGAAGGGGCGCGCAAAAGAGGAATTGAAAACATTCCAAAATAAAGGGAACAGCAACGGAAAGAGGAGGCCTCGCCGCGGAAACAGGTTGCTCGCCGCGGCGAGCGCCTCACAGTACTGGTTCGCTGCGGCGAACTCGCGGGTGCACGCCGCGACGAACGGCCAGCCACACGTCGCGACGAACAAACACTAGCTCGCCGCGGCGAGCTCCCCAAAAATTTGGTCCCGATCCCAACATCTATGCAAATTTCAATTCACACATACAATCTCATACATCCTATCAAATACACATTCAATCTAACTATGAGTCTAAACACACCCATAAACAAAGGAACTTCATGTCATTACAATTCAATGAAATTTAAACAAGAATTCTTAACATGGCACAATACATATCGAGATTTAATATCCCAAAATACATAAGGATGCTCCATG
>JANSVB020000110.1:68624-84628 GCA_025504935.2 Erythroxylum haughtii | reverse complement strand
CGGGAACGTCCCGGGACTCAAAATTTTAAATTCCGCACTGTGTTCATGTGATGAACACCCCGGGATTTTCCTACAGTTTAGCTTTTGTAAATCTTTTTCAACTCAAACCACAAAGATCAGGCTTATAAAAGTTCAAAATTTCAAATATCTATCAAAACCGATTTATATCCGAACAAATTAATCAAGAATTATCAGTTACTTTGGGTTATATATATATACATATGATAAATTAAATTTAAAAAGTTTTTTGAATTAGAACATTGAAAAATTATGTCAAAATAGAATTGATGAATAATTAGGCCTATTTTGAGTTACAATGTTATAATAGTAGCTCTTATAATAATTCCCTATTTCAATTATTGAATTTGTTTTCAAAACAATAGAACCAAAAATGTTAATATGATTAATCATCCTTTTTTCAACGAATTTTTAAGTAATAGCCTAAAATTTGAAGAACAATTCATTTGTCAATTACTTCATTCTAAATGCTAGTGATTAAAAAACTAAACTGATTTGTAGGTTCAGTCTTAAAAACCTTAAACTAATTAACTTTTTGGTTCAGTTTAACTTAATAACTTTTATTATTAAAAACTAGTTAATTTATTAATTAACTAGTCAGTTTTCGTAAACTAATCATTTTTTATAAACTAGAATAAATTAGTTTAATTTTCATTTAACAATCTCATTCTTTAATTAAACTTCAACTTTTTTAATGGGTAAGGATAACCTTCTTTAATCCTATTTGAAATTCTTCAATTTTGTTTAATCTTTACTATATATCATTTTATGATGGTCTAATATTCATTGAATATTTAAATCTTAAATCTCTTATCTTATCAGTTTAATTTTTGGTTAGATTTCTAAAATATCACTAAGTGCATCAAATAGGAGAAATATTGGAGAAAATGTTATAGTAATTCATTACTATCATTAATATTTTAGAATTTAGAAGTTACTGAATGTTTATGAGATTCATATAAAATACAATGATTAAAAAATTGAATCAGTTTCACCAGTTCATCTGTAAAGACCCTGAATTATTAGCTTTGCAGTTTAGTTTAACCTAATAAGCTGTGTTATTAAAATCCAGTTTGTTCATTAATTAACCAGCATGTTTTCATAAACTATCAAAATTTAAAAAAAACTTTAACTCATTCATTGCTAAACAATAGGATAGTTACAAAACATCCAAATACAAATCCAAACTAACCACCTACACAAATGATCTAAGTTACTAGACTATAAACAATAGGTATAAACTAATCTAAGTGACATCTTTCCCTTATGGCTTATGTAAGCTTGTACGTATTCCCTTTGCCAATACAATGAGTCTACTATGCATTAAATCTCGTGAAACATCTCCTCTTGACTTTTTGAATCAGCTCCAGATAGTGAAATACTCTCTTTATATATATTACATACCACCGAGGCCAAATTGATCTTGAATAATTTGTAGTCTACCTTGTTTTTTAGTTTCAATGTCGAGGCCAATTCAATAATTCTATACCAGTCAGCTAGAATACAATTAATATTCATAAGAAAAGATACCTTGTGCTAGGTTTGGGATAAGTAAGTACACTAGAATAAACTAACCAGTTTTTATAAACTAAAATAATTTAGTTGGTTTTTATTTAATAATCTCCTTCTTCAATTAAATTTAAAGTTCTTCATTGGGTAAGGATATTCTTCTTCTTTAATCCTATTCTAAATTCTTTAATTTTATTTAATCTTTATTGTATATCAATTTCGTGACAATCTAATATCGGTTTAAAATTATTATCTTATTAGTTTAATTTTAGTCCAATTTTTAAAATATTGATGAAGTTTTAAGGAATTTTTTTGTCTCTCACTAAATAGAATTTGGATCCATTTAATTTATATTAAAAAAAGCTTAGTTATACTTTAATTAAAGTGTAGATTTATCATTTTGGAAAACTATGCATTTCTTTTTATTATTTTATAATATTAGGCTTGTATTTATCAAATATATTAAATAAATGGAGGTTTCAGTCAATGTTTTGATGACAACAAAATATAAGTACTACTTTGAGTTTTATTTTTGATAAAAGCCATATGAGAGTAAATTATGACCATGAATGAATCAAAAGAGATTTCATGAAGTTGCTAAGGAAAAATTCATTCTTGCATCATGTGAAGTGAAAATTAAAGTGAAGGATAAAAAAGATCAATGCATATCATGGTTATAGCTGATTTGTAATGTTTATTATACTTTCACTAATTTATTTTAGTAATTTTAAAGACTCACTATGTATACACACATCATCAATTTAATTACTTGCATGACTAATTTTATTCATTAAGTGAGACTAAAATTTTAATTTCAAAGAGATGCTTTAAAAATTGAAAACATTTTTGGGAAAAATTTGAATAGTATTTGTATTAAGATAATGTAGTTTGAACATTTGAAGCTATTAAAATAATAATTTTAGAAGAAATGATTGATCTATATAAGGCAGTAATAAACCAATATAGTTTAAAAGTTATTAAAATTGATGTACTAAGAGTTTGTAGCAATATTTATTGACATATTGGTTGACTAATATGCTATATTACTTGACTAATGTAACTCATTAGTTAACCAACTATTAATGGCTAGCAAATCTTAGTTATTCAATGCACTTGGTCAACTTATGTGCTACATTGATCAACCAATACTCTAGAACTAATCAATGTAATAGTTAGTTTGGATCTCAAAACTTTCAACAATAATAATAACCTAATAGAAATCCTGCTGACATACGGGGTTTAGGGAAGTTTAGTAGTACGCAGCTTTACGCCTAACTAAAACAGAGTTTGTCTCATTAATTGTTACATTGAAAAGCATTTGAGTTTTTAAACACATAATTTTGAGGTTTTTAAAAGCATTTGAGCATTCATTATCTGTTTTTTTAGTGAGACATTTATTTTTATCAAAATGATCAAGTGACATCTTTGAGTTGTAAACTCTTTTATAAGTATGTTACTCTTTACTATAAAGAAAGATTATAAAAAGAGTTGCTTTTTAGTCATGGAAAACAAAAGTGATGTAAGAAGGTTTCTCTTAGCTTTATTGAACGAAGTGACTTATTCAAGAGGTATCTAAGAGAATAGATGTAGGCAAGGATTGTTTATTAAACCACCATAAATTAGTTTGCATTTCTTCTCCCTTATACTCTTTAAATTGTTGACTGATTGTGATATTGATTTATATTAAGTTTTTATAATATAATATTTCATTTCAAATTATATCCATTAATTAGATATTATTTTTTTATTTTATAAATACTAAATTCATTTCCGTCTTAGGTGCAATTAGGGACTAACAATTGGTATCAAAGTACGTCTATTTCTTTTTAATTTTAAGTAAAATTTAAGAAAATATTGTTATGATGTATCTAGGTGCATCTTCATTTAGCCAATAGGGAAAAATATTAGTTAAGCTTGTTTTTAAATGGAAATAACTATCTTTATTAGGAAATAAGAATGAAAATTTTCTTAATGACTAAAAATGTTGACTTTTTAAAACTTTTCTCATGTATACAGTTTATTCCGTAAGTTTTTACTAATGGAGGACAACAATTTGATGTCTTAGAGAGAGAGAGACTCCATCTTCTCTCTTGGTGTAGCCATAGGTATGTCTGGAATATCTTTCTTTAATCTTTGATTTTAGCACTACGATTCCTCCATTACATCCTTACTCTGTATCAAATTCTAGATAAACTTCTTCCTTCTTCTGTGCACTTCTCAGCTTTTATTTCTTAGACACTAAGGGCATCTTCGACCTTTCCATCCAACTCCATACTCCCGCCTATTTTCCTTAACTTTTTTTCATAACCAAGTTTTGACAAACCTATACTACAAGGTTGCACCTTTCCCTTTTTCATGCTTAAGCCATCACGATGCTCTATGCAATCTCACCCCTTATAATTTTCCTCCTTTTCCATCCCACACTTCCACCCCCACCTCCATCTCCACTCCCACTCAAAATACCCCAAACATATCCCCAACCTCGGTTGCTCCTAATGTTTATAAAACTTGGAAACAAGTGGTAGGTATCATATCCCCTTAAACTTGGAGTATACATCACCTTTGGAAATGGATGACAAACTTGTTATTTGCCTTAACTTTGAGGTACTGAAGGAAGGAGCACACAACTAGGAATCTACAATCGTTGAATTTTTCTTTGAAAAAGGAAAATCTTTTCCAATAATATGAAGATGGGCCAATAAAATCTAGAAACATAGAGGACTGTCGAATGTCGTCCTTTCTAAAGATAATTTGATTCTATTTACCTTCTATTCAGTTTCTAAAGTACAAAAAAATGCTGGAAGAAGGACCATGACATCTTTATGACCAACTACTATGTCTACAAACTTGGTATCCAAGCCTAAGACTAGAAACCATTAAAATCTAAAGCATCCAATTTTGGATAAACTTCCACAATGCCCCCTTTGAATATTGGACAACCAGGGGTGAAGCTCCTTACCTAGCTATATTGGAAGACCTTTTTGTATGGATGAACACACTACTAAGAAGAAACAAATAGGATATGCAAGGATATGCATTAGGTTGGAACTTTCTAAGGATCTCCTAGATAAAATCCTAGTCATAAGACTAGGGGAAATTATGGGTAGATAGCATAGTAATTTCTTACCACTAAAGCCACCCCCTAAAACTTAAGGTAAGAATTATAAACCAACCAGAAAAACTTTTAAAACTAGAAAATATCAAGAGCTTATGGTGGAAGCAGATGAGATTCAACCTCTAGAAACTAAGAAGAAATGTAATCCTATATTCCCAAATACAGAAAATATAGCCATATAGGATGGTACTGTCATTCTGTCAACCCTCCAGCCTTCCACACCCCTGAAAACATTGAGCTTTAAAGTAATGAGAAGCTAAAGGAAGTTAATGATGAACATAGTCATGAATCTAATGATCAAAATTTATTACACAATGTAGGAAGGGGAAATATGGAGATATTTGATACAACACTAACAAACTAAAAGGAATATAATATTAAATCACTAGTCACCAAAGTTGCTTCACAATGATTGAACCATCCTACAGTAGAGCTAGCAAAGGTTAACACCAACGTTTCTAATACATCATATGTCCCTGTAACTCATATTGGAACTCAAGGAACCAATGATACTGAAGATAGTGCCAAATTTTTGATTGTGGAGAGAAGGAGATCCAAGAGAGGAAAAAGGAAAATGTTCCATAAACCATGCCCTTTAATATATCTATAAGTACATGGAATGTTTGAGGAATAAACTAACCCACTAAACTCTCAACTTTAAGGGACTTTGTTTTGAGGGAGAAGCCTCTCATTATTGGAAATTGCGAAGTTGGAAATTTTCATGTTCAAATCGAAACATGCTTACAAATCATATTCAACATGTTCTTGATAGAATTATTACCTACTATAGGAAGGATGGGATCAAAGTAGACTTATTAGACTCCACATCGACTTGAATATATTGCTTATATATACAAACAACTTTGGATTTTAGAGAAAAAGCTTATGGAACAATCTCAAAATTGTCAGAAATAACATCTTTGAACCATGGCTTATTAGTGGAGACTTCGACTTAACCTTATAACCTTCAGAAGCACAAGGACATTGTAATTTAAAAAACTACACAACTAATTTGAAAGAATGTATGGAGGACCTAAGAGTGATTGATCTCAAGTTTGTTAGACACACATTCACTTGGTCCATCAATAAAAATATGATTGGTATATCAAGAAGAGATTGGATTGTGCCTTAGTCAAATACACTTGGCTCAGTCATTTCCTTAATAGTATTGCTAAATTTTGAGATCCTCTCTTCTCAGATCATACACCAATTGTTGTTGACAACTTGTTCTAAAAAGTTATAAAACATCATTCTTTTCGATTCAAAATCTTCTTAGTGATTGTACCGAGGTTCTTTGAAACATGTAGATAAGGGTCTAACCAATATTTTTAAGAGACCAAACAATATAGATGTGTTCAAAATTGAAAATCATCAAGCAGGAACTGAAAAGTGCTGAATTCTCTACAAAGATCCACAACTTATGATATTAAATCTTCCATAATAGAACTCTAAGATTAAAAAATCCATAATTTCTTCCAATCCTACTGATCAAATGCTGTAGGGAAAAGAAAAACTACTTTTGTCTCAGTTCATATAGTCCACACACAACAATAGTTCTCTTTTATAACAACGGGCTAAAATGAGTCAGCCGAAAGATGGTGACAATTATACCAACTTCTTCTTCAATTCAATTATTGCAAGGAAAAATTACAACAAAATATTATCCATTATTTCCAAGGAAGGCTTAACACTTTAGACACATCAAGAAATCCAAGAGGAAGCAGTTAGGTACTTTAAAGGCCTACTTGGTAACACGAGTCCCTTAACTATGTTTTTTGATGATCTCACAAAATTTTCACTTAAACAAGTATCACCCTTGGATTTGGATTCTCTTATTAAACCTATTGATGGCATTGAAATTGAGAAAGTAGTGTGTGGGATGTATGGCTTGAAGGACTAAGGGTCTGACGGCCTTAATGGCAATTTCTTTCAAAAATCTCAGAGCACGACTGGAAACTTTATTAAATAAACAGTCCATGAGTTCTTCTCTATAGGGGCTCTTCTAAAAAGGATCAACAGAACCTTTTTTTGGTTAAATCTCAAATGCTCTAACCCCGCAAAATTTGGTGAGTTTAGACCCATGGTCTGCAGAAACATCCTTTACAAATTTATCCCCAAATCTTAGCAACTAGTTTGAAGACACTAAACCCTCTAATCAGTGAGAATCAATGGGCCTTCTTGAATGACAGATATATTGAGGATAATATTCTCATAGTACAAGAGCTCCCAAAGGGTTACTCTAGATCCAATCACTCTCCAAATTGCACAATCAAGATAGACTTTCACAAAGCCTATGACAGTGTGAGCTAAGAATTCCTATGGAAAATGCTGAAGGCCCATGAGTTTCCAAACATATTCACACAATGGTTAAGGGACTGCATATCTTCTTCTTCTTTTTCAGTATTGATCAATGGAAATCCTACTAAATTCTTCAAAATAGCTAGAGGTTTCAGATAGAGGGATCCCCTATCCCCTATCTCTTCATCCTTTGTATGGATACCCTCAACTCAATCATAAAAAATGAAATGCTCATCAACTCCAATTTTAGAAATCATATACAATGTAAGAAAATTGGCTTAACTAACCTTTGTTTTCAAGATTTCCTCCTCTTAGTTTGTAAGGCAAAGATGGGTTCCATTCAAACTTATATGAAAGTTCTTGACACTTTCAAACGCTTTTCATGTTTGTAAATAAATCAAGCTAAAAGTCACTTCCTCTTATCTAAAAATGCTATTGCTTTGAAGCCTCTCATCCCTTAAACTACTGAATGAAGTTCAAAAGCCCACCCCTTATGTACGTTGTACTACTTGTCTCTACTAAAAGGCTAAACTTTACGAAGTGCACACCACTTTTAGAGAAAATTCAAAAAAGGATCAACTCACAGATTAATAAATTTCTATTCGATGTTGGGAAGATGCAACTCACCAAATCGATGCTAAACTCATTACACATATATTGTAGCTCCCACATTTTTCTCTCCCAAGGAATAATTAAATTGATTCAAAGGCTACTTAAGAACTTCTTATAGAGCTAACCAAATGGTGTTAAAGGATCTGCCAAAGTGAAGTGGGCAGATATATGCCTTCCTAAAGAAGAAGGTGGACTAAACATTACTCTAATCAAAATCACAAATCAGGCTTTGATTATTAAAATACTCTAGTGGATACTAACTGATAAAACTTAACTTTCGATAAAATGACTTCAATCTTACTTTCTCAAATGTAAAAGTATTTATGAAATTAAACAAAAGGCCTCATGCTCTCACTTTCTCGACCAACTTCTGAAGCAAAAAGGGTAAAGTACAAAATGAAGTCTCATACACATTCGAGAATGGAAGATTAATACTCTGTCGTATGACAATTGTTCGGGCATCGAACAACTCATACAACATTTCAACAACTTAAATAGTCCAGAAACCTCATCCCACAATATAATACTAAGTTTCATGATCAACGATGCTTCATGGAATTTTCATCATACCTTGAGATACCTACAACCTCCCTATCCACCCAGCCCAACCTCTTGTGATACCTTCTACTAACAAGTCCAACTCGTCCATAAACTCACCGACAAAAGCTCCAAGGACTTGTTAAGAAAAATAAACTCAAAGGTATTTTGGCATAAGATCATATGGAGCAAGGATTTAACTCTAAGAATATCCTTTATATAATGGTTAATAGTCCAAAGTAGATTCAACAAATCGGATAGAATGTCATATCTACAAGTGGGCAAAATTTTCCCAATGTGTCGGGTTCGTATGGAAACAAGAGATCATCTCTTTTTTACATTTCCTTTCAACAACACCATAAGGAAGAGTCTATGGTTTGATCTAGGGAACTCCTTCCCTGAGATTACATAAAAATTGCCCAACCTAATAGCTCATTCAAGTTCAAATAAGCTAACTCATATCTTATCCTTCGGGCTTTGTGTATATATATTGTGGAAAGAAAGAAACTCCAGAAGGTTTACAAACAAAATTTCATCCAAGTAGTCCATTATTACAGAGATCTTCAAGGAACTCAGAGAGTTAATCCTAATAAAAAATCTCAAACATTCTTGCAGCACAAACCTCTTATCCTCATTGAACATCTACCTCACTGACCTACTATAGTCTGAGTGATTATCTTAGTATAATATTCTCTTTTATTTAGTTCTTATCCCTACATATGTATTCTAGGATAGTTACGGGTACTACCCTTGTTATTTTGTTATTTTAGTATGTTTATACTACCTTCTCAATTTTATTAATTTAAATTATTATTTATTTTCTAAAAAAATTTATAGATGATATAAAAATTTTCAACTAAAATAAGAATGAGATCCTCAATCCTTGAATAACAAGGTTATTCACATTTAATTTTATGAATTAGGAAGAAACAAATTCAATAGAGTCTCTATATATGAAATAACTTATGAAATTTGACATATAGAGAAATAACTTATGAAATTTGACATACTTTAGAAGTTACATATAAGGGAATAAGTAAAAGAGATTAAAATAAGCATGCTAACACATCAACATGAACTGGCTCAAATGAGGCATGATGAAAGCATATCTAGCTTCTTTACTATATTTATTAATATTATTAATGCTCTCAAAGGGTTAGGTAAGATATATACTAATGTTGGAATGGAGAGAAAAGTGTTTAGATCATTTCTAAAGTCTTGGAAAGCTAAGATTCAAAGCATAAATCAAATAAAAAAAATTATTGTAGAAAACCTTGAAATATAAAGTCTCAATTCCCTCATCTCAAGAAAAATGGAAAATATTCAAAAAAATTAAAAGATGGAGAAGATGGAAAAAAATTTAGGTACTTAAAACCTCTATTTGGGATGATACAAGTGATTCCAAAAGTGAGTGTTCAAAAGGAGAGGTAACTTATTTGTGCTTTATGACTAAAGATGATGATGTTGTACTCACTAAGTACTTTAAATTTTATGATAAAGATTGTTATATTGAATTGTCCTATAATGAACTAGTTGAGAGCCTTAAAATTATGAGTATGAAAAGAAAGAAATTATTTTTTAAAATGAAAGAGGCTTAAAAGAATCTATATGCATTCATAAATGAAAATAAAAAAAATAAAGAGTAAATTACATGGCATGAAAATGTCTAAAAGTATGGCCACTATTGGTAGTCATAACATAGATGCATTAAAACATGAGAATAAAACATTGAAAAAGGAGATTAATACCCTTAAAGACTTATTTTCAAGTGAAATGAGAATCTAGAAAGTAATTTACGAGCTCAAAAGAGTTCAAATAATAGGTTAAGATTGGATATAGCTATAAGAGTTTAAAGGAAAATATATGCATAATGAAGGACAATTATGTAAGATTATAAATGAGCATTGAACATACGATTTTAAACAAATACATAAATCATATGCATATTTCATATTCACTAGAGCTTAGTCTAAGAGTAGGCCTCATGATTTCATGTATGTCTTACAATATAAGCCAATAGCTCAACATTTTTAAGGAAAGAGTAGGAACAATTTCTATATAATGACATACGACAGAATGCAATCTCACTTGTAATTTATAGGTATGCATCAAACTTCTATTCATAATGTGATTTATACTAAATCTAATGCCATGACACATGTATACACTCCTAAAAAACATTAATATAACCAAAGAGAATTAAATTTCCTTAATATCCAAAGGATGGGTTCTCATCATTCATATACATATAAAAGACTAAGGAATGCATTCATGTACCAAAATGATAGGGTTCATTACCATAACCCTAATACATATTATTCATATGTCATGATTAAGTCACTTTTATGGTAAATATGAGAAAATTAAACAAATCTTGTTTGATAAAGCAAAGCTTTATGAGTAAATTCTTTAGGACATGGGTTGAAAAGAAGGATATTAATAATCAAGGAACTAGGCCCATTTGGGTATTTAAAATAAATAAATTATTTTCTTTTATAAAACTTTAAGAAAAATAAGAACAAATGGCATGTGGATGGTGGGTACTCAACGTATATGAATGATGACACATCCCATTTTTTAACTCTTTGAGACAAAGATGGAGGATTCATAGGATTCATCATATTTCGAGACAATGCCAAAGATAAGATAAGTGATATTGGTAAAGTTAGTAAGAAAGATCATAATAATATTGAATAATGATCATTCAGTTGATAGATTGAAGAATAACTTACCTAAGTTTCAGCCAATTATGTGATAAGGACTACAAAGTATGTTTTAAGGGAAGATCATGCATTATATCTATATTAATTAACAATAGCATTGAATTTTTTTTAAAAGAGAACGGAATATATATATATATAGATAATATTGATCTTGAGGATTTATCTAACCAATATATAAATTGTCTAATGTCTATTAGTGAAGAATATGGATTTGGCATAAGATTTTTAGACATGCAAGCATAGACCTTATCTCCAATCTTAATTCCAATCAACTTTCCAATAGATTTTTAAGGTTCAAATTTGACAAAGGAAAGATTTTTAGAGTTTAATAAATAGGAAAACAATCTAACAGATAATTCAAATGAAAAAAGTAGATTATGTCCACTAAAATTTTACAATTTCTTCATATGGATTTATTTATTCTAATTAGATTTGATAGTATATTTAATGCTTTGGGAATTTGTGAAATTTGTAAAAAGGGTTGAAAATGAAAAGGAATCTCTATTGCACTTGTTAGGATCGATCATGCTAGGGAGCTTGAGGATGAAATTGTCAAAGCCTTTTATGAAGATAATGGTATCTCTTATAGCTTTCTACACTAAATACCCCTTGATAAATTAGAGTTGTCGAGAGGAAAGATAGGATATTGTTAGATATGATAGGACAATAACAAATAAATATGATTTCCAAAGTATTTTTAGGTAGAAGCCATAGCTACCACATCTCACATTTTTAGTAGTCTAGATAAGACCATCTTTGGATGAAACTCCTTATTAGCTTTTGCATAGGAAGACAACAGGATTAGTTACTTCAAAATTTTTAGTTGTAAGTGCTACATTTTGAATACTAAAGATGATTTAGGGAAGTTTGACTCCAAAGTAGATGAAGGAATTTACTTGGTTACTCCTTAACTAGTAAAGCGTATCGAGTGTTTAATAGTAAGATTCTAGTTATTAAAGAGTCTATACATTTTATTTTTTCATGAATTTAACCCTCTTATTTGTAAGAAAGATATTCACGATGATGGTTTAGGTGTATATAAGAAATTGGAAAAATTATCCTATAAAAGGGTCAAGATTGATCACCATGACACCTAACGTGAGTTAAGTGATCACATTATTAAACTAAAGAAGGGAGACAAAAAGGATAAGGAGCTTTGAAAAGATTGGAAATTCATGAAGAATCATCATATAGATAGAGTTATATGTGATGATTAATAAGGGGTAATCAGTATATCTCATCTTAGAGACTTATATCATCTTGATTTTATTCTTTAAATTAAGCTTAAAACAATAGAAGAAGCCCTTAGTGAAAAAAATTTGGTTCTTGCTATGAATGAAAAGTTAAACCAATGTGTTGAATTTAGTATCTAGAATTAGAGACCAAAAAATAATAGGTACCAATTGAGTCTTAGAAATAAATTAGACGAATTGGGTATCATTGTGAAAAATAAAAGTAGATTATTATGACTTAACAGGATGATATAAACTTTAAGGGAACTTTTACACCATAATAAACCTAATAGCTATTAGGATATTTATTGCATTTGCCTCTTACATGAAATTTAAATTGTTTCAAATAGATTTTAAAAGGGAATTGTTAAATGGTACTTTTAAAAAGAAGTTTATATTGACCAACCTCCCAGTTTTAAAAATAATGATGCACATAACTATGTTTATAAACTCTTTAAGGCTTTATATGGATTTAAAAAAGCTACTAAAGCTTAATATGATAGGTTAAGTGCACTTGTTTTAGAAAAGGTAAGAGTGTGTAATTTTAATCACCTAAAATTGTGTGCTGATATTATATCTGGTGCTACTAATGAAAACATGTGTAAAGAATTTTTTGTGGGTATAAGTAGGAAATTTTAGATGAGCATGCATTTTTAGACTCTAAATTAAGCAAATGAGGGGAGTAATCTTCATTAATCAAGAAAAGTTCACTAAATAACTACTCAAACACTTCGTAATTTATTAAACCAAACCATTTGGGTCACTTATAAGTTATAACCATTATAACTAAGCTTAACAAGGATAAAGTAAGTAAGGTAGTTGATGTAAAGCTCTATCGAGATCTCCAACTCTACTGCATCCTTCTAATTATTCTTGATGTAGTAGAGACTCAATCCCTTCTTATATCATATCTCTCCCCTCATTGATGACTCCTCTCTTCTTCGATGTCTCTTTGGCAAATCTTAGGCAATACTAGTGACTTATATGAATTCCTTTTCATCTATAAGATCTAAGTATATCAACATTTAACTACAACCTACTCTTATATGAGGCTTTTCAAAGATTCATGATTTTTTTCTTTCAATTGTTATTTAATTTACCTTATTTTCATGCTTTTAAACATATTTGCATATTCAATTTTATAAGATTGCACTCAGCTTGAATCATTTTAACTATCAATTGCATTTGATTGTGTTTAATCTTGATTGAATTTGAGTTTTTAGGTATTTTTGCCTAACAAAATTTAGGAATTTTTGAAGTTAAACACTAGGTAAATTTTTATGAAATTGATGGACGATTATTTCAAATTGAGAATATATTTGAGCTTTTGTCATATTCAATTTCTTTGAAATTTATCAATTTAAGACTTGAATAAATAATATCATCTTAGACACTTTTGAATATTTTGGAAAAATTTTAATTCAAGTACAATTATTAGTGACTTTCATAAAATTGAAATTATATTATACCATGGTTTTATTTTCTAGGAATGATTGCACTTTTATGTGCTTAAATATATCACTTTTAATAATTTGTACTTAAAATACTTTGAGTTTGATTTTTTATTAACTTCATAATTTATTTTGATTTTCTTTCTTAACAATACATTAATTTTGGTGACATATAGGAAACTAAAATTGGTGAGGTTAAACTTTAAGAATTTATTAAATTTCTTTTCCAATAAGTGAGCTTTAACTTTTAACTCATCAGTTCCTATTATTTTTTAGCCTTTTGTTCCTTAAATTACCTTCCACCTTTTCTCTCTATAGAAAGAACCACGGGGAATTGTAATCCTATATCTAGGATATCTACTTGAGCAAAAACTAACCTTATTATTACTAGGATTAAACAACTTGAGAGAAAATCCCAGTATCCTTCACCATGTGGGTATTGCTCCACTTATAAGGATGAATATTTTGATATTCACTGTTCTTAATTTACTGGTTATGCCTCTTTTGAGTTATAAGAAAATTATGTTATTTCCTCATCCTATCTAGAATAGTTTAAATCATTTTGTCTTATATAGATTTTCATTGATTAATTTATTTATAAAGACTAGCCTAACAAATTTGAGATTATTTTATTGTATCCTTTGACCTTAAGTAATTTGAGAAGACATTCATATATTCTCTTAAGTCCAAGATGTAGACATTCATATAACTAGCAATCTCATTAATGAAATCCTTAGAATTCTTATAAGTGATTACTATTCTCATTATAATTCTCTTACTAAGTATAATGTACATTAATTTAAGCTCTTTCTTACTCTCTTAAGATGCTTCTCTCTCATACTCCCCTTTCATTCCAGCTTTGTTCTTTTATTAATTCTCTTTGTTTAACCTTCTAATGGCTTTTGTTTCTTTTGATCTTGCTTTTTCATTACTCATTCTCGAACCTTCAATTGTCCCACTCTCCAGCTTTGGATTCCCAGCTATTCTATTTCATTTTTTTCTACTCTCATAACCTAGGTATCCTACATTACCTTACAAATTAAAGGTATTTTCATTTTTTCATATTCCCTCTTTACCAACCCTAACACTTCCCATTAGTAGCAATATCTTTTCATAATTCTAAGTCTAAAACTTTTCATAATTATGGCCCCATCCTTGCTCATGAATTCTTCCCATTCCCCTCTCCACTTTAGCCCATTTAACATCCCATCCCCTCTAGTTCAACTTTCATGCTCCACTTCTTCTGCTTTACTTCGCTCTCCACCTGGACTAGTACAGTAGTCTTATTCAACTTCATTGAATATGCCTTAGCCTTGCATTTCCACTGAACCAATTACTAGACACAAGCCTTTGAGTTGGTAGTTTGTGCTTGGTGATACTTCTTTACTTGTACTGTGAAACATTCCATTGGTTGTGTATAATGGTTTCTCACTTATTTCAACTTCATTAGAGGTTTTGAAGGAGGGAGTTAAAGCTAGTCCTCAAGCATATTCAAATTATTTATAGGAAAGAATATAACTTTCCCAATCTTTAAGGCATGGGTAATGAAACTTGGAAATCCAAAGGGCTAGTTAAAGTGTTGTCAAATGAAGACCACTTGATCCTTTTCATATTTGCTTCTAATAAGGCTACATTGAAGGTAATTGAAAATTTCTCCTAGAACTTCAATAGCTTGCCTATATTGACACAACCCGGTACCACATCAGGCACATGACAACCACTAGATACTCGGGCTAAGGATGCTCATGATACCCTTAATCCGACTATACAAGGCTAACTGAATATCCTTTTAAAACATTTGGACATCATAATAAATATATTATGAAAATCCCAAAACTCAATGACAATACCTATAAATCCGTTTTAAACTCAGTTCTATATTCACATTTAAAACTCTACCACAACTCCTGGACTTTTAAGTCCACTCAAGAGCAATCTCAACAACAGTATAAAAGGTTTATACATAAGGTCATTTACAAACCATAAGATAGTCAAAAGTTAATCTACAAAATCATAAAACACATTAATATAACCAACTTAATAAAAATAGTTCATGGGCCACTATACAACAAAAGTATAATCAGAGACTACCCACATGTAGTAATACCCTGAAAATGTCAAAAGATCGCACGATTCACTCAAAGCTTCAAGCTTACCAAATTAAATTGCATAGTTGGAAAGTAGAGGGGGTGAGTGCACTAAGTACTCAGTGATCAGGAAAAACATATATCGCAAACAGAACCCGATACACATTAAGACAGTGTAGATAACCTAAAGACGAGTTTTTCACGCATCTAACATACATATAACCACCTATGAAGTGAACATACATGATATAGAAACACATAGTCTTAGCCTGTGACTCATTATATACTAGTTAGGAATCACATAGGCCTAGCATATTAATCACTCATCCAGCAAACATAGTGTTAGACCCCGAACTTTCCTTGAAAGTTAGAAGTATAAATTGGCATTAAATGAGGATTTTTGTGGTTAGTTATTCAAGTGC
>JANSVB020000110.1:0-12325 GCA_025504935.2 Erythroxylum haughtii | reverse complement strand
CAATGAAGATTGGGTGTTTGATCATGAACGAGCGTGTGTTTATATTTGACAATTTGTCTATGATAATATGTAGAATCACATTTGTAGTGAGACTCATGTAAGAACGCTGTAGAATAAGCTAGAGCAGTTGTATGATTCAAAGACCAATAACAACAAATTGTTTTATTTGAAAAAATTGATGCAGGTAAAATAACAGGATGGTACTTCTGTAGCTGATCATTTAAACAATATGGAAGGGATGGTTGATCAGTTATCAAAGATAGGCACAAAAGTTTGACAACAAGGTGATTGCTCTGATGGTGCTAGCTTCATTACTAGAGTCTTGGGAGACTTTGAAGGTGTATTTCACAAATACTGCACCAAATGATGCATTAAATATAGAGTCTGTTAAAAGCAGTATACTAAATGAAGAGATGAGATGTAAATCACAGTATGCAGCCTCTTCATCACATTCAGATGTTCTACTTGCGGAAAATAGAGGAAGGAGTCAATCCAGAGGTCCAAAGTCCAGAGACAAGAGCAGAGAAAAGTCAAACAGATATGCAAATGTGAAATGTCATTACTGCAAGAAGAACGGCCAGATCATAAAATTTTACCGAAAGTTAAAGAAGGAAAAAGGCAAATATGTGAAGAAAGAAGAAAGCAATAATAATGAACAAAGTAACATTCCTAATGTAATCAACCTTGTTATTAATACAGAGATAGTCATCTTGGTGTCGTAAGAAACAAGTTGAATAGTTGATAGTGGAACTACTATTCATGTTACATCTTACAGACAATTTTTCTCATCTTACACACATGGAAATTATGGCATTGTTAACATGGTAAATGGAAATCTGTCAAATGTTGTTGGCAAAAGAGATGAATCTTTGGAGACAGCGAATGGTTCAAGACTGTTGTTGAATGATGTCAAGTACAATCCTGATATGCGTCTGAATTTGATTTTTATAAACAGGTTAGATGATGAAGGTTTCTGAAATACTTTTGGAAACGAAAAATGGAAGCTCACTAAAGGTTCTTTAGTAGTGGCTAGAGGTCAAAAGCACTCAAGATTGTATATGATGCAGGCAAAGCTCTCCAGTGATATCGTCAGTACAGTGGAGAATGATAATACAGTTGATTTATGGCATAAAAGACTAAGCCATATTAGTGAGAAAGGGATAAATCATCTTGTAAAAAGGAATATGCTATTTGATCTAAACCAGATACATCAGAAGAAATGTGTAAATCTAGCAGGAAAAGAAAATAGGTTCTTTCCAGAGTTCTCCTCCATCCACAATAAAGAATGTTCTAGGTCTGATTCACTCAGATTTATGTGGACCATTTCCAAAGTTACTTGGTAATGCACAATCCTTTATGACTTTTATTGATGATCATTCCAAGAAAACGTGGGCCTATACTCTTAAGATTAAAGATCAAGTGCTAAATGTGTTCAAACAATTTCACTCCTCAGTTGAGAGACAAACTAGGAAGAAACTGAAGTGCATTCGGACAAATAATAGAGGAGAGTACATCAGATTATTTGATGCTTACTGTAAAGAGCATGGTATTTGACATCAAATGACACCACCAAAAACACTAAAATTGAATGGCATAACTGTGAGGATGAACATGACTTTGATGAAAAAAGTCAGATGTCTACTTTCACATTTAAAGTTGCCTAAGATGTTTTGGGGTGAAGCTTTACTTGCAACTATGTATGCATTAAATCGTTCACCGTGTGTTCCTCTCCAGTATGAGGTTCTAGAAAAGGTGTGGTCAAGAAAGGATGTTTCCTATGATTATTTGCGAGTTTTTGGTTGCAAGGCCTTTGTCCATATTCCTAAAGATGAAAGGAAAAAGCTTGATGTCAAGACACAATAGTGTGTATTCATTAGCTATGGTCACAATCAATTTGGCTATAGGTTTTATGATCTGGTGCATAAAAGACTTATCAAAATTCGTGATGCTATGTTTGTTGAAGATCAAAATATTGAAGATATAAACAAGGTGGAAAAGGAAGTTTCAAGCTTTGATGATGATTAACAAGCTTCCAATTGGATCCTCCAATAGTGGTGCCTAGACAAGTTGGAGATGAAGTGCAGAATGATCAGCTAGAAGCTGATAATGCAGATGCTCATAATGAATTTGAACCAGAGGATGATGATAGTGTTCACATTCAACCACCAGCACCTGAAGATTCTCCAGTCCCATTACAAAGATCTAGTAGAAATAGACAACCATCTACTAGATATCCAGTTAATTAGTATCTAATGTTGACTGACGGGGTAGGACCATAAAGCTTTGATGAAGCCATGAATGATGAACACAAGAAGAAATGGAAAGAAGCCATGCAAGACGATATGAAATTCTTGTATGAGAATAAATCATTCAAGCTAGTGAGATTGCCAGAAGGCAAAAGAGCATTGAAGAATAAATGGGTGTTTAGAATCAAGCATGAAGAAAACAACAACCATCCTCAATTCAAAGCAAGATTAGTAGTCAAAGGATTTAAACAAAAGAAGGGCATTGACTTTGATGAGATATTTTAACCGTTAGTAAAAATGACATCCATACGTATAATGCTAGGGCTATTCGTAAGTTTTAATGTGGAGGTTTAACAAATGGATATCAAAACTGCCTTCCTATATGGGGATTTGGAAGAAGAGATATGAATGGAGCAGTTTCATAAAAAAGGGGAAAGAAGACTATGTTTGTAGACTAAAGATGTAACATCCCACATCGGTTGGGAAGGAGAACGAAACACCCCTTATAAGGGTGTGAATACCTTCCCCTTGTAGACACGTTTTTCATGCCCTAACGCATCGGATCCCATCAGAACTCTAAAATTAAACGTGCTAGGGCCAGAGCAGTACCAGGATGGGTGACCTCCTGGGAAGTCCTGTGGAAAAGTAAAACCGTGAGGGTGTGAGGTCAAGGCCCAAAGCGGACAATATCTGTAAGCGGGTGGGTGCGAGACCCAAGAGGCCGAGGTCCTACAAAAGAAGAGTCTATATGGTCTAAATCAGGCACCAAGACAGTGGTATAAGAAGTTCAAGTCTCTTATAGGAGAGCAAGGCTATAAGAAGACTACTTCAGATCACTGTGTATTTATGAAGAAATTCTCTGATGATGATTTCATTATTTTATTGCTCTATATGGATGATATGTAGATTGTTGATAGGAATGTTTTTAGAATCAACAATTTGAAGAAACATTTGGATAAGTCTTTTTCCTGAAAAACATTGGATCAACAAAGTAGATTCTTGACATGCAAATTATCAAAGATAGAAGCACCAAGAAACTATGATTGTCACAAGAGAAGTATATTGATAAAGTACTTTAAAGATTCAAACTGGACAAAGCTAAAATGGTTAGTTGTGCTCTTGCTGATCACTTTAAATTGAGTTCTAGAGAGTGCCCTTCTACAGATGAAGTGAAAGAAGAAATGTCCAGAGTTCCATATGCTTCAGCAGTTGGAAGTTTGATGTATGCCATAGTTTGTACAAGGCTAGATATTGCTTATGCAGTTGGAGTTGTGAGTTATTTCCTTTTCAATCCTAGAAAGGAACATTAGGCTACAATCAAGTGGATTCTCAGGTATTTTCAAGGGTCATCCAAAATATAGTTATGTTTTGGAAGAGCAAAACTTGTATTAGCTAGTTATACAAATGCAGATATGGTTGGAGATGTTGACTCGAGAAAGTCTACATCAAGTTAATTAATTAATTTTACAGGGGGAGCTGTGGCATGGCAGTCAAAGTTGTAGAATATAGAAGTGCATTGCACTTTCTACAACTGAAGTTGAGTTTATTGCAACAATGAAAACCTGTAAGGAGTTGCTATGGATGAAGAAGTTCTTTAATGAACTTGGTATCAACCAAGAACATTATCAACTGTTTTGTGATAGTCAAAGCACTATTTACCTTGGTAAGAATGCCTTTTTTCACTTACGATCAAAACACATTGATGTGAGATATCACTGGATCAGATATGTGATGGAGACAAAACAATTATAGTTAGAAAAGATCTATACTAATGAAAATGGATCAAACATGTTAACCAAGATTCTACCAAAAGGCAAGTTCGAGTATTGTTGATCAGTAGTAGGCATGATAGAGCCCTCCATGTAATTAGGAGGGGAAGATTTGTTAAATATGGGTCCCTCCACATAGAGGGACACCAATTGTTCAACAAATACGACACCAAAATTGAAAGAATAGAAGAAGACAATTGCCATGCGGCGGAGTGCCTATGTAAGGCACTCCCTGCTTCATACAAAACACAACATAGATAGAGGAAAACTAGAACAAAATAATACTTTAAAGTTAGGAAATATTTTCCTAAAGAATTGGTGAGTGAAACGATGGTGAGGTTAGATTTTTAGGTTGGGAAATACCTTATGAGCCATTATTTTGGTTTTATCTCTGTATACCTACTATTTGTAGTAGTGGAAGAATTATTCTAAATTTTGTCCGTGAACATAACATAAAGTTAAGGGTGAGCCACGTTAAATATTTTATGTCCATTTTGCTCATTTTATTTTTCTTTTTTGAAAAATACACTAGTTACACCCAACAGTTTCATCTTCCTTTGCTTCAACTTCCTAAGTGTCCACAACAGTTGAATTATTTGGGACTGCTTTGTTCTTGGTCGTATCCATACTAGTTGAATTATTTGGGACTGCATTATTCTTGTTCTTTTCATTTTCCATTGTCAAGGTATCTCCATTCCTACCAATCTCTATTATCTTAGATTCTAGCCCCAATATCTCCTAATTCCAACCAATTTTATAAGTTCTGCCCGTGGGTATCCACCTCTTTATTATGGTGTGATCCTTCCAAGGATAGGAAACTTTAATATCAAAATTTTCTAACTCCCTTATTGCCCCAAGTTGCATAATCGGTAGTGAGTCTGGAAGATGAACATTTCTCTATATCTCAACATAAATCTAAGCAAATCCAATTCGCTTCATGTTCGATGTTTGTGAATCCATGCACAATGGCTTGCCTAAATAATTGGTTAAGAAACTCAACCCTTCAACCGTCCATAATTCAAGCGGCAAATTACGAAATTAAACCCATATTGGAAACATTTCCACACATTTAGTATAAAAAGCTATTCCAAGTTTCCACTTCTGAAGAAACATCGGTTGCCTCCTGACATGCCAAGGTCCCAACTCCATAATCTCAGCCAAATTACTTTCAAACGCAAATTTAAACAAAATGGTGCCATTTTCCATAAGTAAGGTTTTTTTTTCCATAACCTTTTTACTCCAACAAGTACTAGCCTAAGCGTTTAAGAGTGGGAAGGCAGGTCTTTTACTCCAAAAGGATCCCACCAGAGCTTTTAACTATGCCCTTTCTCCAGCCTTCAATAATTCAAATGGGGGATAAATTACACCATCCTTCAAAACATCTTTGAAGTGTTTCATCCGCACTTTATTCGGCTGAAACTAAAGTTTATTACTCCATGCTCCCACTATCGGAGATGATTGTGGTGATTTTTGAACCTGAGCATCGCCAGCTTTGGTTGGCCAACTTAAAGAATTTTTTTTTTGTAGCGTAACCTCTCTCGTGAGCATTGGAAACTCTTCATGAGCGAATATGGAAGGTTCACCTTCCTCCCATGTAGTAGTCTTCACTTTGGGATGGCTCTCCAATGATGGAGAGGACCTCATCCGCAAGCTAGAAGCACTCAGCTCACTTCTAGGACTTTTTTGTAGCACATCCTCCCTCAGGACACTTCATGAGTTGGTATAGCATTGGAAATGCCCTTTATAGAAGGAGAGGACCTCAGCCGCTAGCCTCAGAGTCGACCAGTGATAAGAGAAAGGTGGGGAAAAGTTTTTAGAAATGGAAAAAGCAAGGGTAAAAAGGTCCAATCAGTAGAGAGAATGTGGAGAGAAAAGGTCAGTCGAGAGAAATGTAGCAGTGAATTCTGGTTATGAATACTTTACTTTTATTAATTTGGATTTGGTTTCATATCATATTGATATGAGTAAATATTAGTTATTATTTTAGGTAATCTAATATTTATAATATAGTTAGTTAAATTTTGTAGATTTGTAAAATATTTATGCTATATAATTTTTAATTTTAAATAATTTTTTTAAAAAATTATAATAATATTCATTTATTAATATTATTTTTACATATTTTAAATATAAATAATAACAATAATTAATATAAAAAAGATGATTTAATTATTACATATAAGTATGGATAATGTAAAGTACTTAAAATATTATAACTTTATAACATAATAAAGAATAATTATGTTGAAACATTAAATAGAAGAATAATAAAATTTAATGACTTTATAAGTATTACAAAAAGAGCTTATGTCTTTAAGTATTACAAAAAGAGTTCGTGCTGAGAAGCAAAATTAAGTAGAATCAAAACTTAAAACAAAAATATTTACAGTTAAAAGTTATATATTATATGCACAACTTAATATGTGATTAAATATAAATGAAACCAAAAGAATAAAAAATGAAAATCTACAATTTCATTTAATCAAATATATGGTCAAATTCCATTGGCTCTAATTCTCAGTTACTGCAAAATTTTCATTATTGAAAGGAGTATTATCATCATTATTATTCAAATTCATTGTACCATGACATATCAATACTTTTCCATCCAAAATAATCTTCCGAGTCACTCTTATCTATCAATCTTAATTCCTCAAAAACTCAATCTACTAAAAGATCGATATGGTTAAGACAAATTGAATTTATAGAACTATTTGCTTTATTAAGAGTTTTAGTAAACAAATAAAATAAAACAATTAAAATATTACAAGAAATTATATTCAACTTAATAATAATAATAATAATAAGAATAACACAACTTTATCAAATATTTAAATTGTATCAATCAAAGATCAAGTTGTTCAATCTTTTGTATTCCAATATATTCCTTTTTTTGGAATGATTGAATTTAAATGTACTTCAATTCTTTTCACACCCTATTGCACTTACACATTAACTCAAAATTTGAATTACAAATCTTTGTAATTCTGGAACACCACTGTAAGACGATAAAAGTTATCTTATAAATAAAATTAAATGATGATTAATTTCTTACAAGTAACATAAATGGAAAAAATAATATATACTTGGATTAAATTTGTTTCATTGAAGAATAACAATGGGCATCTAAAATTCATTAGAAGCATTCTTATAAACCTCAAATTGTGAGCTTAAGAGATCTTACATCATCTCATAGGCAACACTTGTTGTAATATTTAATAATATTCTCTTATTAACTTTTAGCTTTCTTTGTAAAATTTGGTCTAAAGTAGACCTTACTCCAATTGCAAACATCATTTAGTAAAGTTATTTTTTCATCTTTTATTAATAATTGCAAGATAAGATGTATACAAAGAATGCCAATTTTTCAATTAGCTTTGATTACTTCCTTTACCCTTTTAACAGCATTGTAAAAATTACCAATTATTGCCTTCTCCTCACTACTAGCAAAGCAAATTACTCTCACCAAAGACTAACAAACCCAAATTACAAGTTGACATTAAGAAAAATTCATAATCTTTAAGTATAGTTCTAAAAGGCCCCACTCTAGCATTAAACCTAGTATACTGAGATGCGCCATACTTATCATTTGTAAACATTTGTCTTAGCTCATTCTTAATTAAACAAATACTAAAGTGATAAGAAATTAGTCATAATCTTGTAATAGTAGGACGATATAAATTCTTACTATTGGTGAAATCATTTCTCATCAAGTTTAGGACTTATGTTAGATTATAGATGAACTTATCACTTTTTTTCTTCTTTTTATATAGTTTCAACAATCTTTTTAACAACTTCTATATTTTCTAATGTCAAGTCAATACAATGTGTAGGATAAGGAGTCTAATAAAAAGAATTACACCTTCTTTACAATCTTTTCCAAGTTGCTTTGTAGGCAGAATCATTACTAGTAATGAACTAAACGATGTTTTCTATCCTAAATTCTTTCAAAATTTCACCAGTTGTCTAAAATAAAGTATTAAAATTTCTGTCAAGATTAGATGCATCAATAAACTTCAAAAACATTGTCCCTTTAGAAGAATAAACCAAAAAATTGATAAGAGGCTCATGTCTTCTATTTGTCTAACTATCACAGAAGATTGATTATCTATAAGATGCCTACGTCATTCTTCTTTCATCCAAATAACTGTTTATTTTATAAATAAAGTTGTTTAGAAGTTTACCTATGTAGTCTTCAATTGAAGGAGCTTTATATTTTAAATCTTAAAAGGCAATAACATCCACCATAGGATGCTAATAATAAGACTGAGCAATATTGGATGATATACTTAAATAATACCATAATCTAGCCATTGTCATGTCCACATTATGAGCCACTTCTTTAGATTATAAGGCACTACAAATTGAAGGTTGAGCTCTAGGAGTTGCTTGTGGTGAAAAAAAGTTAAAGTCATATCTTCTTCTTTTCCTCAAATTAGGCGCATTATTCCCTTCTTGTTGAGTTGGAAAACCAAATTCAACATCCACGCTATTATCTTAATCATATAAAAAAGGAAATTTCACTACCAATTTTGTAGTTCAGTCTTTACCTTCTACCCATCTCATGCTGATACTCTTCAAGCAAAGTTTTCATTTACCATTTCATATAATGATTTACTTTCTTATAGACACATCACCTTTAATCCTAGCTAAATTCTTCTTTAATTTGGTGATTCCCCTACCTTTCAAATGTTTATTGCAATACAAACAAGTGATGTGATTCTTTATTCCAAGGACTAATCTAGTATGAGCCTAAGCATGATGATGAAATCTTTCTAACGTAGCTGAATTATTAGGAGTACTTAAAATTTTCTCCATTTATTTGTAAAACTAAATAAAAACATATCTCAAACTTAAATTAATAACTTCATTATCAAATATTTTAAAAAGATGTGTATTACTTAACTAAAAACCCCAAAATAATCATATAAAGCACCATTTTGTGATCAAAGAACCCATCCTCATACATATCTCATTCAACAAACCATAGGGAACAATATGCTACTTACTTGAGTTAGCTTTAAGATCTTCAAAATCACCATTAAACCCTAACTCTTTCATCTCCATGATCATCAACTTTCATGAAGGATTAGGTTGGGTCTTTTAGTAGCAAGGTGAAAAAGACAAAGAAAATGAAAGTAGCAAGTGAAAGTAAGAGCAAGATTTAACATTGATGAAGGTGGGAGAGAGTGAGTGGCGTGGATGAGAGAAAAGAATGGAGAAGGAGAAAATGAAGAAGCATGTAACGAAAATCATGGTGAAAGACCATAAAATGGTCTTTCAATTAGCTAGAAAAATCGTGGGTGAGGTGTGTGGCAAGGCAAGTGACACATTTCATTTGCCACTTGTCACCTCCCCATGGTCCCATTTGGTCCATTTTAATAACTAGTCCATTTTGTCTCCACTTTCTAATCCAATTGACTCTCAATTTTTAATGACACTTGTCATTAAATCTTAATGGCATATATAAAAATTTCCATTGCCATTCAACTCTTATTTCTACTACTATTCACCAATTGTTCTGCCACTTGGCATTTTTCCTAGTCCGAAGTACCCTTAAATTCCAGAAAATTCCTAATTTTTTACCAGAAATTCTAATTCACCACTTATACATTCCCACACAATTTTTAAGACACAAAACCATAATTCTCGTCATATTCACATATGTGTATGCTAACATTATGCATAAGCATGAAATGCATTTTTCTCATTCTCTCTTGATCTCACTTGTACCAAATTTTAGGGTTCTAACCCTTAGTATAGGAATGGGATGTCACACCTTGTCTAAAATAGATGATGTCTTTATATTGCCTCCTCGCGTTAATCTTGATAATAGCCAAAATTCATTCAAGACTTAAATTTTCAGTAGATAGGGATTTAATGGGAAGGATGAAGCTAATGGACCATAATACAGTTTTGGGGTAACATTGCAGTTTTAAATTGCAATATCATTATTCCCCACCGTAAATGAGATTACAAGTTGATCTCAAGCTATCAGATAACTTATTTAGGAATTGTACAGGCCTAGTTGAAGATAATTTGGTTTTCTAGAATTTTATAAGTCTTATCTAAAATAGATTGATCATAAGAATCCTTATCCTTGTGGCTACCTAATTCCTAAATTCAACTTATTTTTTTGGTGAATATGGTTAATCCACTATTAAGCACAATACCAAATTCACCAGACAATGTGGAGAATTAGAAACCTTAACTACTTTAAGCTCAAGTTGTTCCCAAAGTTATTAACAAGAACTTCCTTTTCTTGGTATGATTTGTTGCATAGGAATTATATTTTTTCTTGTCTTGAAATGAAAAGATTGTTTTATACTCTATTTTTTTAGGATTGAGCCCAAAGTTAGCATTGCTGAGTTGTTAAAGGTCATTTAGAAGAGTGATGAGAATGTTGACATGTTTATCACTTGTTTTAAGAAAGTGAAAAGTTGATGTTCAAGTCACGATTTTAGAAATCAAATATGTGAAATTAGCTAAAAAGTGGCTGGACATTGAATTATGGAAGAAATTCTAAGGCAAGGAATTTTGTGATTTCTTTGAACAGGTAGCAAAAGTCTGCAAATATGAAGAAATCCTTAAGAAAGAAGGTCACTTCAAGAAAGAAAAATTTAGTAGGCACTTATATCACGAAGAAAATTCTTATGATTTGATAATAGCCAAAGTTAGCATCCCTTAAAACTACATTTGCCCCTTTTTTAGACTAAATCCCTAGAAGTCAAAAAGAAAATGTAGGCTCCATCTACTCAAGTTTATTACACCTTTCACACCTCCAAAATAGAGGAGATCATTGATGTAGCCCCCCCACTCTCGCAAGACACATACCTTGTTGGGTCCCGATTTCTCCTTAGCATGTTTAAATTATTTTTGCGGTTTAGTTCGCCTAAATTCCTGTTAGAAATTAATTTGAGGTTTTTAGTGCTTAGTTAGTGGTTATTAAATGAAGGAATTTAGTTAAATTAGAGTTTTGATGAATTGTTAGAATTAAAAAGATTAAGATGGTGTAAGGGCAATTTAGGAAGTTTACTTATGTTTATAAGGTTTAAAGCTTTCAAGGAGGGCTTCATTGGTCTTTTTAGCTTCATTAAAATAAAAAGGAAGAGAAGTTAATGAAGTGTAGTCGTATGGTGAGGAGTAGAGGCCGAAAATTGCAAGGAAAAAGAAGAGAGGACAAATGGCTAGTGTGAAGGATATTAAAACTACGTAGTTTTGATATAGGTTTTAAGTTAAGAAGCAAGTCTCCCTAAGTCATTAAAGAAACTTACGAAACTTACAAGAGAAAAGAGAGGGAGAGTGACTTTCGGCCAAGAGAAGAAGAAGAAGAAGAAGAAGAGGTAGGCTTAGGTTATTTATGCTTTAGAAAGGAGTGTTTAAGAGTTTTCTTTAAGAAGAAAGTGGAAAGGAAGGGATTAAGCTCCATTAGAGGCAAAGGAAGCAAATTCGTGGGAGGTCAATAGGTAAGAGAAATTTCAAAATTCATGGTTTTATAGATGGGTTTTGATGCTAATAGTTTGGGTAAGGTATGGGTAAGGTTATATAGGTTTAACTTCACTCAGCTATCTAGATATGCAACTCATATTGTGGCCAGTGAAGAAGACAAATGCTACAAGTTTGAGGGAGGTCTCCACTTGGGCATCAAGGAGAGGGTGATTATTCACAATTTTTGTGATTATCAGCAGTTGGTGGATGCTGCACTCCAGGCTGAGAAGCTGGAGACTATTAGGCAGGAGGTGAGCAGAAAGAGGAAGAGCAGAGAGCAGTCATCTAGAAGAGGAGGTAGTACTCAGATGGTTAACAGGGGTGAGAAGAGTTTCCGTGTGCAGAGTCAGGGTGGCAGTAGTGCTACTAATCCGGGCCAGCAATCCAGGGCAGGGTCAGTACAGGCCTCCTCAGTGGGAAGAAATAGCAGAGCAGAGAGAAGCAAGAACCAGAACCCCCAATGTGAGCATTATGGGAAGCTACATCGGGGTGAGTGTTACAAGCTGTTGGGTGCTCGCTTCAAGTGTGGAGAGAAGGGACACAGGATAAATGATTGTCCTCAGATGACTAGAAGGGAAGGATCTTAGACACAGGCCAGCTGTTGGGGTGGGCAGTTCTGGGTCAGTTAGGAAGCCTATTCCTCCAGGGAGACCGAGAGGTCAAGCACAGGCTAGGGTGTTTGCTATGACTCGGGAGGAAGCTACAGCCGCACCGGAAGTTGTTACTGGTATGGCTCAGCTTTTTCATTCTGATGTGTATGTACTGTTTGATTCTGGTTCCACCTATTCCTTTGTTTCTGCCAGTATAGTCTTGCCTGATATC
>JANSVB020000109.1:5412801-5427508 GCA_025504935.2 Erythroxylum haughtii | reverse complement strand
TACATGTTACTCATCTTCCTTGAACATAACTATAATCATATAAACATCTTCATTCCCATTATACTCATGCATTTGATACTTTGATTTCATCTATTCGTTCACTAAGTTTTAACCTTCATTTTCACTTCAATCCTATCATACTTTAGTCCCATAAACCAAGGATCATTCTAGGTTCACTTTAAGACCTATTTAAGCCTTAATTAGGGTCACTTGACCCGTGAATGTCCGTTCAACGGACATCCATGTCCATTAAACAGACCTTTACGGGTCACTTACAGAAATTTGAAAATTTGGTCCCTCTAGATGTCCAATCTTACTTTGTGCTTCATAAAATTGTAGATATCGAAGTCTTCTTTAAAACCATACCTAAATTATCTCAATCCGAGTTCTACAAAAAAAGTTATGCGTCTTGCATTAAAGTATTTTCAATTGCTTTCTATGATTTCCAGATTTCAAACTCTTTACTTGCAACATTCAATTTCTCATGCTTAGTCTATCATTTCTAGTTCAATATTCATCATATATCCATTATTATAATTGCATTTCAACTCAATATCATCCATAACCAAATTATATCCCATGATTGATCATAAACACTATTAACAGATCATACATATACATACACATTCATCTTCAATTTTCTGTACTCAGTACTCAATTTCATGTCAAATTATAAACTCTTAAAGATAAAATTTGAATTTGATGTCTTTATTCAAAATGTAGTCATATGTCTCTAATTTAATACAAATCAAAAATCACCTCATTTAGATCTACATAATAAGTTATGGTTAAATTACAGAAGCATATCCAGTGGAATCTTTACAGCTAGCGTATTCCAGCCACTTTAAGCATCATTCTCAATTTGTCTCTAAATTTTCATCTTAATTCTTCTCTTTTCAGGACACTATACTTGCATTTTCTTTAACTTCCAGACCCAATCCAATCCATTCCTAAAACAACCAATTATCCACGTTTCTATCCATCAAAAACAGAACATAAAACTCCATTTATCAGTCAAATTTTCTGCACAACTTCTACATCATTTTGATGATCCTTATATCACTAAATCATCACTACAACATCGTATGAACATCAATCATCATATATGTAAAGGTAAGACAATTATTTGCTCATTTCATTAACCACATTCCATCATATATAAAACACCATTTTGTGATCTAAGAACCCATCCTCATACATATCTCATTCAACAAATCATAAGGAAAATATGCTACTTACTTGAGTTAGCTTCAAGATCTTCAAAATCACCATTAAACCCTAACTCTTTCATCTCCATGATCATCAACTTTCATGAAGGATTAGGTGGGGTCTTCTAGTAGCAAGGTGAAAAGAACAAAGAAAATGAAAATAGCAAGTGAAAGTAAGAGCAAGATTTAACATGGATGAAGGTGGGAGACAGTGAGTGGCGTGGATGAGAGAAAAGAATGGAGAAGGAGAAAATGAAGAAGCATGTAACGAAAATCATGGTGAAAGTTCAATTAGCTAGAAAAATCGTGGGTGAGATGTGTGGCAAGGCAAGTGACACATGTCACTTGCCACATATTACCTCCCTATGGTCCCATTTGGTCCACTTTAATAACTAGTCCATTTTGTCTCCAATTTCTAATCCAATTGACTTCCAATTTTCAATGACACTTATCATTAAATCCTAATGTCATATATAAAAATTTCCATTGCCATTCGACTCTTATTTCTACTACTATTTACCAATTATTCTGCTACTTGGCATTTTTCCTAATCCGAAATACCCTTAAATTCTATAAAACTTCTAAATTTTCACCAAAAAATTCTAATTCACTACTTATACATTCCCACTCAATTTTTGAGACACAAAACCATAATTCGCATCATATTTACATTAAAACAATCATTTATACCCAGAAATGTCAAATGAATGCATGAACATTTTATTTTAATTTGTGCAATAATCATTTTCACATATGTGTATGCTAACATTATACATGAGCATGAAATGCATTTTTTTCAATCTCTCTTGATCTCACATGTACCAAATTTTAGGGTTTTAACCCTTAGTATGAAAACAGGATGTTACACGTTTCCATCTGGCAAGGAGTGCTCTGTCTTTTGTAGGTTATACACATGTTCCATCAACGAAGGATAGTTTGTCTTTGGCACAATAGAGCTATCATCATGGACTTGCTCCAGGTCAGGTAATTATTGCCATTGAATAAGATAGTGACTAGAACAGCTCCAGTGTTTTTTGTGTTTGGGATGGAGTATGTTTCTAGGTCAGGGTTTTGTGTGGGGTTATTGGCTTCACTATCATCTGCCATGTTAGACATTTTGGGTATAGGTTAGCTTGAATTAGACCTTAGGCTCTGATACTATGAAAAGTATGTAAAGATAGATGAAGAAAAATGTATTTCATCATGTTTTAGGTGTGTACAAGGAGGATTCTTATACTAAAGCTTTATTCATGCTATTGGCTAGGGTCACTATCTATTGTAATAGAAAAGGACACTAGATAACTAAGAAACATCTGTACAAAACGACTGAATGAGAATAAAAGGAAAAAGGATGAAACTATTGCGTTGCTTCGTTGCTTTGTGTAGCCCTTGCATGTGATACTTGACCACGCGTATGATTTACTAGGTCTCATAGCCAATGACCTAGTGACCCGAAAATAGTCTCTCGTATTTAACATTTTCAAATCCACCTTTTAAAATCCCAATAATAGAAATTATCACTATTTAGTTGGTTGTCTCACTCCTGATGAAATAACGTATGTGCCCATCTAAATTGAACTTAACCTCATGATCTATTAAAATATAATCATCTCAAAATGACAATGACTTACTTATTTTTAACGAACAATGAGTCTTTAGGAATATAAAACCCTTTTTCAATCAATCATCAATATACATCAAGGAGCTCCACAGTTAGAGAACTCTATCTATCAATGATTAAAGGATGATAATTGTTTTTTCAATTATCAAATAAAGTTTCTCACCATTTTTATTTGCTGGAGCATCGGTGGTGGGTCTAAAGTAAGAATAAATGAGTCACATGACATTCTATGTCAATGCCCAATTACACTTTGTTTCTACAACTTAATAAAATGATATGTTTATGGTTAATTATTTGCATAATATTGTTAATTTAATTAAAATTTTCAAAATTTAATTATAAAATTTCAAAAAGGTTTAAGAATAAAAAATTATTATGACTTCCTAAATTTCAACGTAAAGGAGATAATTTTTAACTCATTTTTTGCACAAATTTCGAAAGCAACTAGTTGATAGATCGATTATGTAAAATGTATAGATAGAATCTTGCAAGACAATATGATAAAATATTTTAAAAGCAACTAATAAATGTAAATTGTCTTCTATCTTTTGTCAATTGTTGTATTTAAAAATTGAGTTAATATTTTGAATAACTATAATTAACCCTTTGACCCCTGATCAAAATTCCAGTTGCTCTTAATATAAGTACTCAAGCATTCAGTATGACATTCCCAATAGAGGTGTTACAATTTACAATTCAATAGTCCAACATCCGCCGGACCTACAAACCTGAACTTAGGATAAAGACGTATTATACGTACAGATCGGCCTTTGGTAGAAACCTCTTGGCCATAACCCAAAAATTCCAGGCGAACTCATCACGCCGACGACTCCAAGACGATGGTATGCGAATTCCTGAAGTGCAATTAGACGTGTGTAGTTCTCTCTGAGCTCCGATCCGTGAACTTCTCTTACTGTAAGTTGGGTAATATAATAGTATGTGGGCACTAGTAAGTTCTAAGTACTATACTTCATAGTGAAACGTGGTCGAGTGAGTAATGCCGAGGCCTTGGTTTCTAGTTTTTCTGGTATTGTTGATTGTATTCACTTCCCAGCTTGAGTGGAAAGAGCAACTGGGAGAAGATGTTGAAGCAACTTCGAGCATTTCCCGGAATGAGAAAATGGGTTTCAAGCGAGAAGCTGTTAAAGAAAAGGTTTGATTTTATTTGTTACAAGATTCGATTTTTCCACACGGGTTATTTGAATTGAGGTTAAAGAAATTGTTTATGGATTAATTTTGGTGATGGGACTATAGTACAGAGTATAATCAAGTAGTCTATATGGGTTGATCGTCGGGCATTTTGAGGAATTTTTAGATTTGGCTGGAATATTGTTAGAGTCATATAGGGAGGTTTAACAATTATATATATATATATATATATATATCACTTTAAAATATACTAAGTCTCTTTGCATAATGAAATTACTCATTATGCTTTTCTTTTTGAGCTGGATGAGTAATTTCATCACGCAAAAGAGATTATTATTTTTAAGTGCTTACTATTTCACAACCAAAGAAGACTTGAGCTCCAGGTGTTCAACAACTAGTTGATTCTATTAAGCTTTGGTATACTGGCTACTCTACATTTTGCTTCAAACAATAGTTGTTGGATCAAACCACTAAGACTAGTAATTTCCCATTAAGAACTATCTTTAATTTCTCCCCTTCAATATAAAGATCTAAGCGCCGCATGAGCCTTACAATAATGGAGTCATTCAGCTGCTCTTTTTCTGCAAATGCATCTTTACCCAGCATAATTCCTCATCCCAATTCTCAGCTGTCTATGAAGACCACATTGCTATAGTAATCCTTGTCAAATTTTTTTGCTTTCACTGTCAAAATTTCCACAATATCCCTTACTGCTCTATAAAGATGACAAACAATTCTTTGCTTGTCATTCTTGCAATTTTCATTCTTTTAAGTATTTTAAGGATTCGGCGAAGTACAATACATGCTCTTCTATTAGCTCATTAACAGTTTACTTGTTTATCCTATACCTCTTTGATTGTTAGTAGAGCTGTCTGATGAGACTAGAAGTCTTATGTCTTGGATTTGCTTCATTTTCAATGTGCTTTCTGAAGCAAGTTACACCCTATTATTCCATTGTTCACTCATTTCTTCAAGTCCACAAGGTTTCCTTCTTTCCTTGTTTGATTCATTGGCGTCTGTTTAGTAAGCAATTTCTTTTTGGTTCATTGGTCCAAACAAGAAACCTGATCCATTGAAGCTGATTGTTTCATCCAAAATCTGATTCCACGCTCAATAAGTACTATAATGTTACCTAGATGGTTTGTTGTTTGATACTCTCATGTTTCTACCATTGGGGTTGTGTTTTCCAATATCCAACTAAAATGCTGGTGTTGTGTGGGGTATCTGCAAATTCTCAAGATTTTTTCATTTCCATTATGCTTTGGATGCTAATGTGACTCACTAGTAACTATGCTGCAGATCATGCTCTCTCAAGAGAAGAGAATTCAGAAACTTAATCTACTTGTCAAGAATCTTCAGGAGCAACTGATACTGTGTAAGGGTGAAAACTCTGTTGTCAATGGTACCACAATCCCTTTAAGTGATCGTTCAAATGAGCTTGAGCAGTAGCCGATATTAGAGGACTAGATTTATTGTCAGATTTGCCATCAATATAATTGGTATGTACAAGTTGTTAGAGCTCTTTTTTGTGCCAAAGGAATTTTATCTCATCATTGGGTCAGCATGTTCCAGTTCACATTTGTGATCTGAAAACATTGCTACTTTTTCTTGTATCTATAATGATATGCTGTGCAAATTTCTGCCATTGCCTGCTGCATGTGGAAACAGCCTACCTCAGTCTGTTGAGAAATTAAAATCGTAAGAAATATATTATTGTGGATAATTGATGCCTTGGAATGGAAAGATCAAGATTTATTCAAATGACAAATGGCTTTGATTATACTATAAATTAAGACGCTTAAGAATATTTAGTTGCAGCAAAGGTGTCCTAAATGAAATCCGTTGTATGCCTTTATTGTATGCTATTGGGATTCAAAATGCAAATAATGGACTCATGCATGATTGTTGACGAAGTTTATGGTACTATATACCTAGTAACTTGCAACTCATAGTTTTACTAGCAGCAAAGATGGTGGGCGATTGGGTGGAACTTGGGGATAGGGATGGCCACCCTATTTGTATGTAAATGAAAAAGAAGAATTCAACAGCCATGGTTATTAGCTATCCAGTTTGCATTAACACGTATCGACGCACTTGTTTCTGATGTGTACTAGAATTGCTGTTAGATTGTTAGTCATAGGAGCAGAAATTTGGTTTATGTTCCCTTGCAGTTGCACTAAAGATAGTAAAGGGGCACTACTGCTCTTTGTAGTACTTTGTCTAGTGTGAGAGTTAAGAAAGAGTTGATTGCAAAGTGGTCGAAATAGTAGAGAAATGTTGAAGCCAAGTGTCCATGAATTTCAAGAGTTGTTTGGGTCTTAACTGAAGAGTTCTAAATATTTCATAGTATCCATAAAATTTCTGAAATTGGAAGATTAGCCTAGGAATAACCTTTTTTTCCAAAAGATAATAGTGAGATTCAAAATCATCGTTTTAGTTAATCTATTTCTTTGACATAACATATCTTTCATACATGTTTACACTTTTTGGACTTTTGCACCCTTAAAATTTGCAGTCATATTCCATGGCTAGTTTATTCAGTATTATGCTAAGATACCCTCTAGTTAATAGTTGCTCACGTTTGTTTGTGGTCCCTGTTTAGTTATATTGATCAAACCTTTTTATCTTCCTTAACTTTTTTTATGAAGGTTTAATGTCTATTGATGAGCAATTATTCTTGATGGAAAACTTACTATAGCTGATTCATGCAGTTAATGTAACATGTATGAAGAGCGACCTCCGTTGTTCTCTCCCTCTCTCTCAGTCTCTGTGACCCAATCAGTCTGGTCCTTAGTTGTCACATATCAGTCTGCTCATTCTGATTCAGTGAGTCAAATTTAATGTCACAGCCGAGCTTCCCAAGTAGCATTTATCCATAAATCCCCATGTTTGGTCACATTAATTCTTTATTAGTAGGGTCAGAATATCACGGGATATATAGGGATTGCATATATGATGTAACAAAGAACTTATAAATAAGTAATTGAGTTCTAGATAATTTATGAGAGATGCTAAGTTATAGATGATGTAACAAAAAACTTATAAACATGTACTTGAATTCTATATAATTTATCAGAGATGCTAATTGGTTACTTGGGCATTTTAGTGGAGTCTTGTCAGCATGTAAAACATGCAATTCTCTACTTTGTTGTTCTCAGGAAATGAAGGTAAAGGTTAAATGTTATCTAATGCTGAATTTCTAAGCTTGACTGATAGGTCCTCCCAATCTCATTCAAAACTGCGAAGAGCACATTAGACCAGGTTTCTTAATAGCTTCAAAACTGATGACACCAGCTACATTCTTTTGGTAACAACAAAAGCTTAGGTATGGGAGCATACCTACACTCCTAATCTTGGTTGGCCTCACCTAAACATTAATTTAACCTTTTGATTCATGTATTGAAAACCAAACAAGCTAAATTGAGCGTAATGAGCCCAGAAGGATAGGTCTCCATTTCCTGGTCTCACCTATGTTGTCGGAAATTCGCACTTGAAATGTTGAACAAAAAATCAAGTTCTGCCCACCATCAACTCAAACACATGAAATTCGGTGTAGCATTAGCCATAGGTGTAGCATTTGCCATAATTCACTACCATTATGGTACGAACCATCAAGCGTAGCATGATTATGTGTTGGAAAGATTGATTTAAAGGTAAAATTGAAGTTTTTATTAGGATCTACATTTTTTAATTTGATTTGTTTTATCTTGATATTATCTAGGTTTGTTATTTCATTGCCTATATATTTAAGCTTTTAGTGTCAATGTAATTGAACTAATCAATAAATTATCTCTTTCTTATTTTTCTATATTTTTGTTAGTTTCTGATTCTAAAATCTAACATTATGTCCTCTACGAAGCTAGATATTGATCGATAAAGAGTTAAACTAACATGGTTTTCCATTGAAATGACACTACAGATTAGTAATACTAGAAGTTCTTTATCCTTCTCCCAAAAAGAAAAAGAAATGGTTTTCTGCGTGGAAATTAACTTCCCCACATCAAAGTATTCACTTTTTAGTCCCTTTTTCTTGCCTAAAATTGGTCACAAACGGGATGGACCGAGACATTGTGTCCTGGGTACACCAACCATAAATTGTAATCTGGCCCACCTAAGGGACTTCCAACAGATACTAATTATGACATAGTAATGCAAAAATTTATATCAGTATTTAGCAGTCTCTTGAAGGAAATAACAAGACATGTTCTATTCCCAGCATCGGCATAGCCTCCATAGTCTATTCTCAACACTGGTATAGCCTCCATCAAAATCAACTATAGAGAATTGCCAGATTTCATTAAAATTTCAATTAATCACGGCTCTTAATCTGTTGCTGTGCATCTTTCTGAAGAGTAAATGACATCATTAATGTCTCTAATTTTTCATTCTATTGTGTACTACTAACAAACTTTAAAGAACTTTCTGATGAGCTAAGGTAATCTAATTGGAGCATAAGAAGTTTTAAAGCTTGAAACTCCACCAACCCGGAAGGCAGATTTGGAAGAAACTTCATATTCAATCGCCACCCACTTGAATCTATAGTCCAAATGGTCATCAATTAATGAGGGAGGCTTCCCCCAAATGGCAAAAATGAGGCGTTAAAGATGACTACGTAATTGATGAGAAGAGATTACTAGTAAATAAAGATGACTACGTAATTGATGAGAAGAGATTACTAGTAAAACATCTCTTTCTTTGCCAAATTCTAACCAAAGATTATCTTCACTACCATTCTTTTAATAGAGAAAGAGCAGACTACTTAGTTACACTTTTTCTTTTCTTTTTTTCTTATAGTCTTTATCTTGCTAGAACATATTGTGATATGCTTAAACCAAAGCATGTTCCACCAAGTGCTCATGACCCATAAAGGAAATTTCATGATTTGAACTTTAATTCTCTTACTTAAAATGTTGCTCCGTTACTATTGCACCAATCTTTCACATCTGACTGATCCAAGAGAACTAATAAATTTTAAAATTGAAGACAATTGTCATTTTCTCTCCATTTATGAAGAGAGTAATCCCAAGTAGGTTCAAATATAGTTTAACTAAGCATTCGATTTGTTGTTGTTGCTCACTGAAAGTAGTGGAGGGACATTAAGGGTGAAGCCCATTAGTGTTGTTTCCGAAAATTTCTGGACAAGTAGGCCAACGATTCAATTTGAAACATGACAGATCAGAATAACATCAAGTTTCAAATGAAAAAAAATAGTTTGCAGAATCCATGAAGGAGAATTATGCTAACAATCAGCCCCATTTAGTGACTCATTAAACTTCAAGCAACAAAAGAAGCCTCCTTTATATGGTTCATGCTACAGATTTTGATAGGACTACATTTTCTATTAGATATGAAAAGGGAACTTATAAATTTTGATTATTTAGTGTGTTAAAGAACACACATGAATGGTATAGTATGGTACGAGGCAGAATCTCATATCAAATGACACTATAGAGCTGGGCCATCTGATTAATCTTTGTCATGAATAGGTTGGTCTATAGGATTAAAAAATACAATTAGAACTTAAACAGGGGTTTTGCTTATACCCCACAAATTAAACTCTCCTATGCTTTCTCTTATATGTGTAAATAAGAGGACAATGAAAACCATAACATTACAACAATGCAGTAGCTAATATAGTTGAACTAATGCTCTTGTTGGGACTTGAATGTAACACAAACTCAAATTGCTAATAAACTTGATAAAAAAAAAGTATTTAGAGAAGAAGAATATTATTACCCAATCAAGAAAAATAAGACAAAACTAAGAAAAAAAATAGAAGTATTGTGTTTAACTAATTTGCTATAAATTAAACTTCAAACTGTTAATGAAAAGAGATAATAACAAATTCCTAATACAAAAAGATAATGAGAAAATGATAAAAGATAATCTTAGAGAAATTTAACGCAAAAGTAAGTTTCATTAATTTGTGACGTGCACTTAATGCAAACTTACTGTCAATAACACCAAAAGCTTCGTGAGATATTTCAAATTTAGTTTTGGCAAGTTCTTTAGTAAAAATGTCAACTACTCATTCTTCAATTCTTATGTTTTGTAGTTTAATATCTTGAGTTAACATCTTCTCTCGAACAAAATGAAAATCAGTTTTAATGTGTTTCGTATGTGCATGAAACACTATATTTGTAACAAGCTTTATTGCAATATCATTATTAAAATAAATGGGAACCGGGTGGTTAAGAGTGGATATCATTTCTTGAATAAGTCTTTTAAGCGACAAAGATTCTTCAGTGAGCATAGTAACTACTATATACTTTACTTCACCACTTGAAAGAGCCACGACAATTTTGTTACTACACCATAAAATTATAATAGAGTTTGTAATAAAACAAAACCCTATTATAGAGTGCTTGTCATTACCTCAACAATGCAGTCTGCATCCACAAAGACCTCAAAGAAAATGTCATAGATTGTTTGTACATTAATCCATAACTTAGAGTGCCTTTTATATGATGAAGAATCTTCTTTACTGTGGTTAAATGACCTTCACATGGTTGATCCATAAATTAAGAGATGACTTGACAACAACGCTTTTTAACACTATGCAAAATAAACTAGATCTACTAATATAGCAGTAGTAAGTCTAGGTTAATCTCACAGAGAGTGTTTGGTTAGCTTTTGAAATTAAATTAATTGATATTTAGGTTTTAGGGGGTAGGGGTAGGTTTGTTTTGGTTTAAAATAAGAAAATAAAACAAAACTAACTAACAAAAGCAAATTAAAGAAAATATGCAAAAATGATAAACGTGGTAAATTCTTTAGGAGTCTGGTTCTTTATTTCAATCTCAGCCTATACCCTAATTAATTAGATTTCATTGAATTGTTGCTCTTTTCCCTCTCCTTGAACTATTAATTGAAAGTTAATAACAATTTCTATTAACCCGAGTTTTCCTTTAGATTGTATTTAATTAAGATATAACTGTTAATTAAACCTAACTATCGAATAATCTATTATACAATCTATATATTCAATTGGGTGGTCACATTACGAATTAGGAAAACCAATTAATCTAAGCAACAACTACATATGCTCAGTTCATTTAACCTAGTTCATATTATCCTTAATGATTATGGATCATTAGTTTCTACAAATGAATCTCACATATAACAATTACGAATTATATTGAAATTATAACTATGGATTCATACATAAACAATTAAACTATACTATAATACGATCATTCATACACAAAATCCAAATCCATATTTATAAAATAACACAATCAATTCATAAAGAGAGAAAGAAATGACAAATACAAGGAAGGAATGCTTAATTGGGTTGTCGACATCAACATCACCTCCAAACAAGTGTCGAAAAGCTACCCCTTTACGAGTCTCTCATGGTTGAGAGCTTTGGTTGCTATCATCATTCTCTCCCGAAGATCTAGAAGCTCTTCCCAGTTGTTGTGGGGTGTCTGGACAAGTTTTTATTTTAAATCCCATTTTGCCCACAATATTCTAGAAATTGACTCAATATAAATTCTACTCCATTGTCAGTGCATAAGCACTTAATTAGCAACCCAAATTCTTTTTCTACATCACACTTGAACTAAACAAATTTGATGAAAGCCTCACTTTTCTGTTCTAAGAAATAAACCCAGCTGAATTGACAAAATATTCCATAATCACCATTACATAATAAAAACCAATATAGCTAGGTGTTCTTGTTGGCCCAAGAAAATCTAAATGAATTTATAATAACATAGTTGATGCTCTATTTTTTGAGTTTGGGAAAGGAAGATGATGAGATTTTCTATATTGATAATTTGGACAAACCTCATCAAAATCAATATTTTTAAAAATTGGAGTACCATCAAGAAGTTGCTTTAAGGATATTTTCTGCAAAAATTGGTAACCAACATGACCCAAACAAGCATGGCTAAAGTGTAGAGTTTGCAATCTGACCTGTCCTTTTAATATAAACATCACTAATAGATAATACATATAGTAAGTCTTTTCTTTTTCCAATAAATAGAATATTAATGGCAACATTCTTTACATTTGAAAAAACTTAAACATCATTTGGACAAAAAAGAACATACCTTCTCAAATTTGTTATTTGAGAGATTAAAACAAGATTCTTTTTTAATCCCGGAATACGATTATCATCCTTGGGAAAAAACACTTCCATCATTTGAGTCACCACCTATAAAATGACCTTCTTCTATCATGATATGTAATGAATTAGCAGTTGTCACAATAAAATGTTTCCATAATACAGGCAAAAATCAAATAATAGAGCAATATTTCTCGTTATATGATAAGAAAATCCAAAATCAACATTCCATTTTTTGTTATAATCAATTTGAGCATTGATATTTGTATGTGTATTAGTCTGGTACACAATAGAAGTCACATTTGTTGACTGATTAATAACTTTAATGGATAAGCATTTCTCCCTATTTGATTATTAAAGTTCAGCACTTTCATGTGCAACATTTGCTTGTATTCCTTGCATTTTGACACGGTAAATTTGGCCTAATATGGCCTAGCTTTCCACATTGATGACACATAACTTTTACTCGGCTATCTCCTTTAAGGTGTCCCAATTTTCCACATTTGTAATAAGCTTTGTAGTTCTATTAAACTATTTTTCAGTTTTGGGTTGGTTTCCATCACATGCAGAAGAATTTAGGGAAGAATTTATTTTTTCTTTGATCTTTAACATAAAGAACATCCTTCATTTGAGTTAGGAGTTTTCTATTACTTGTCATTTGTTTCATCAATGTTTGAAAGCAAATTTTCTAACTCAAAGATTTAAGATTTATTTACCCCCTTGTGTTGAAGATATAAAAGGTGTGAACTCTTTCAACAAACCATGAATAAGATAATGACACAATTTTGCAACACTCGTTGGTTATTATGTATCCAATTTTGAAATTTTAGCATAATAATTCTTAACTTTCAAGAAATATTCTTAAATTGACAAATTACCTTGAGTTCCTACAACTAGTTCATTTTCAAGATATTGTAGTTAGGCTATATTTTTCTTAGTAAATAGTTTTTCAAGTGTCTCCTATATTTGCTTTGGTGATTTCAAATCACGAACATGATTAATGCATTCTTTGCTAATTGATATCTACAAAGAAAATAGAGCCTTCCCAGACTTGATCTTCCATTTTCTTTATAACTCGACATTTTAGGGATTATCCATTAGAATTTTTGTTTCACTAGCGATGAGATCCCATAAGTATTGTCTTTATAAATAAGCTTCTATGTATAACTTCCAGTAATTATAGTTGTTGCCAACAAGTGTTTTATAGAGATGTTATAAGCACTTCCATTATTCATCTTTGTCAAGTAACAATATCAAACATTGGGAAGACGAGTCAAGATTTGATATCATAACACAAACTCAAATTACAGATAAACTTGATAAAAAAATTTAGAGTAGAAGAATATTATTACTCAATAAAAATAAATAAGACAAAACAAGAAAAAAAATGAAGTTTTGTGTCTAACTAATTTGCTATAAATTATACTTCAATTTATAAAAAAAACACTCCTAAAAAATATCAATTGATTTGATAAAATGGAGCTACCAAACTACTAAAGAAAAGTGATTATAACAAACTCCTAATAAAAAGAGATAATGAGATAAAGATAAAGATAATCCTAGACCAACTAAATGCAAAAGTAAGTTGCATTAATTTGTGATAGAATGGTATTGAGACGTTTCCTGGTGGATTTTGATTTGGGCTCAACTCAATAACCTTAAAGAAACCTTAATCGCAATTTCAATGCTTATATGCATGCATGTCAAAACATAATCATTGAAGGATATTACTACCTCTTTCTTTGGTCTCCAAAATTAAAAGGAAGAGATCCCATTTGTAAGAATCTCCTCTTCTATAGAAAGTTGCTTTAACAGAAGCATGAGAAGACCTTAGGGCTACATAAAGGATAAGAGGTGTCTCCCTGCATATAAAATGTTGGACCCCGAATTTTTAGTGACAATTAGAAATACTCAAAAGTGAATGAGTTGATTGAAATGGAGTTGAAAAGCAATAAATAAAGAGAAAAAGTGTGAAAATTTGAAGAATTAAGAAAAGTTTGACTTTTTGGTCATTGAGAGTTGACTTTTGATTTAGGCATAATTTGATAAAATAATCTTCATGAAACTTGTAGCTTATGTTGAAAGCTTTCATTCGCCATAAAATTTGATATTTTTCGATATCGAGAGTGAAAGTTATAGTTAGTCAAAGTTTAGGATGATTTGGCTTTGTTTGTTAATATACTATTAAGAGAAATTTTATGTGTCCTGTTTTAAGGCCACTTTTTGTATTGATATAGTTTGAATTGAGTTAAGTGGTCTTCTTGAAAGTCATAGAGGATTTTCCAAGATTTACAGTGATGTATATTATGAAATTAGTGGATGTGAGAATTGGAAGATTTGAAATTTGGAAGTTTGGATGTGTTATATGTTGACCTATGTTATGGCAGAAACTTTGACTGAGAAATTGGCCTAGTTAGAGGTTTAATTAGCTTTTAAGTTCTTCATGAAAGTTGAAGATTTTGATTTGATATTTATTTTGATACAAAGTATAGAATTTTTGGATCAATGAATAATAAGTTATGATTTTTACAAGTTTCTGTTATTGTTTTAGTATAATTATAAGAGGATAGAACTTTTGACAGGAAAATTGACTTCCTTAGAGGTCAAATTGATTTTTCTGTCCTTCATGAAAGTTGTAGGTGACTTTCTGATCTTTAC
>JANSVB020000109.1:5289273-5309548 GCA_025504935.2 Erythroxylum haughtii | reverse complement strand
GCCCTTGTCTCTCTTCTTCAGAAGTCCAAAGTGGGATTGAAACCATCTAATAAGTACAAAATCTGTTAATTTGATTCTAACTTAGATGTTACCATTTTCTCATTCATTTATGATTAATCGATTATGTTTACGACGCTGAAGGAATTTTGAGGTCCTATAACAGAAGAACCTGTTCTGGATGATTCTCAATCTCTTGGCTCTTCCTTGCTTGTGGGTGGGGCATGTAAGTGTGTATAAATTAACTGCTAATAAAAAATCTCAATTCCCTTATTTTTCGCATTGGAAAAAGCTTAAGAAACATGGATACATGATTTTCTGTGCAAAATTTTCTTAATTCATTCACATGTTATGTCATAAAAGTGCTAAATGGGTTGGGAGAATTGTCAATTGTCTCTAATTGGTTATAAGTTACTATAAATTATAAATTGACGTTGAGATATGTGAAGAATTAATTTTTATTCCCAAAGCAAGTTGAGATTTTGAACTAAAAAATGTTAATGAAGAGGGAGAAGTTTAGAAAGTGACAAAAAGGTGAAACTTGAAATTTAAGAATCACCAAGAGTTTTCTTCAACGGCGTTATGTTATAATAGTAAATGAGTCGAGGCCTCATTTTCTATGTGGGTAAAAAATGAATTTCCTGTTACTAAAGATGATAACAGTAATAAAACATGATCATCATCATCCATGCAAACTCAATCCTAGAAGAGAACGTGTCTCAACAGTGAATGGATGAGTTCATTAACAGCCATTGCAAGCACTGACATGATGGGATTGATCCCAGCCGTTGGTTTGAATTATTTTAGGGAAGTCATTATCAGCTGATAGGAACCCGTTGCAGATTTTTGGCCTTGTCCTTACAGACTCACATCCTTTCCTTCGCATATCGTCTGCAAAAGCATTAAAGTCTTAACAACACAATCAGAAACTGCGTAAATATGGGTATGTATGTCTTTGTTGCGGCCACTTGAGACATTGGAATATTTTTGTCTGTGTTAAATTTGACAGAGGAAAAAAGTTTCACCGCTAAATTAAAAGCAGAGGTAAACTGGAAAGAATACAACTTGCCAAAGCTACGAAACAAAAAAATGCTGATCATTGTTGTTGAATTGTATCTATGACTTGAAAAGTATCATATATATATAAGACAAACAAACAAACAAATTGTTGATAAGGCATTTCCTGATCTTTTTTACTCGATTTGTTTAAATTCTTCCAGGTAGTTGAATGCCTTAAATAGGTACTTTGCGAGTAAGACGTAAAACATCCAAAGGGCCTGGCTCTTTTTTCATTTTTGGACGAGTCTAGATTGAGTTTGATCAAAAGAAGAGAAAATATTATTTCACTAGGCCATGAACTTCAGCTAGCGATTGTTACGTACTTGTCAGAAATCAAGAGGCGATGTCTACCACTAACTAATAAGTTAATGACGTGATTATACAATTGTGCCAACTATAACTTAAGACATCAAATGAGGAATTCCACTTGATTCTCTATATTCAACACGAGTCACTGTTATCTTTATGAGCTGAGTACATATATGTGTTTGTGTGGTTGTACGTCAAAGTCAACTATATTAATTAGTAGGTATTTGGTACCCATAATTTGTATCCTACATAATTGTCTATTAACTAAAACTAGAAGTAAAAGCTGTACTAACCATCAGCTTAACCTACAGCTGCTTAATCTATCTTCGGATGTCCATCTCTAGGCAAGTTAAAAGGGACAGCAATACATTGAACACTAACATAGAGTGGCCTTTTACAATTAGCGTCGGCCGCTATCGTTTGCTTGCACGCTTGCGTTAGACAATCAGTTTGAAGGAAACTGATCGAGCACATATTATCATTTGGCTTGAATTGTGTTCTTGTATTTGTCTTTGAAATGTACAAACTACCTAAAAATAGTTCTGCTCTCATATCCACTGGCTTTCGAGTTCAAGCAATGAAGTATTATTAAAGGAGCCTTCCCTATTTCAGTTGGTGTTATTGTCATTTACTTATAGTAACTATTGTTTTGATCCTTGCCTAACAAAATGCTTTCATTAATTTAACTTATGTATTTAGCGAGCAGCACCTGTTTATTCTCAAAACTTATTAGCATTTTATAAGTGTTTTTTAGTGAAACTTGTATGACATCTAGCATTAATATGTTTGAAAATGTTGAACATACGTCAAGTGGTTCTAATCATGCTTTCCGATGTTTTTGAATAACTCTTCAATGTCATGAATCATACGAAAGGAAGATGTCTGGACCGTAACTCCAGTCTTTTTCTATTTACTAAAAGTTTAATAAACCAACTTCAATGTTAAGATGTAAAAGACAATTAGCTTTAGCTCAATTGGCATTATTTTATGTCTTCCCTCGACCTCTGAAGCTTGTATTGTAACGCGTAGCATAGATTTTACTAGGATTTACATAAAAGGGTAAAAAATGAAGGTAATGCAGAATACCTGATTTTAGTTTCATCTCGAATTCTGATGTCGATTACAAGCTCCAAACGATCACAAACCTCCCGAGACTTTTACGGAAAGTATTTACTGAGACACGGGCTAGGCCTTTCTACAATTTTCTCAATACGTAAGCTCTTTTAATGGGTCAGAGATTCTTTATGCTTGCGATTAATATGAACAACTGCAGGAGACCTTATCCTTTATATAGCTTCCATATCGAACTTCCTCATCACAAGACCAATATGGGTAGGGTCTACACTAATTGGGACTCATTTTCTACTCGGACTCTGACTCATTAGTCTAAATCACTTATTGTGTTACTTTATTATCTTTATCTGGATCAAATTATGTAACTTAACCGATAATTTATTTAAAAACTAAAAATATAATTAATAGTTGTCGAATTTTATGGGAAAGGACAAAATTGTCCAACAATATCTCCTTTAGACAAGTATTAATTGCAGTTTGACTCTAGTGTTAAAAAATAGTTTGAAAACTCGATTAAGCCACACTACTATATTTGTCGACTAAGTTTAAAAACAAAACATTTGATTCAAAGATAATGAAAGTTTATCATTCTATCTTGCAAGGCTTTCGAAACTGAAAAGTATCAGATATATGTGTCATGTATGACACGGATCTAATACAATCACGAATACCTAATACCTCACTAACATGAATACGAAAATGGAGTGTGGCAAACTAGGATGATACCTTTATGATCTAAATTATATCTTCTTCGTATGTAGATCTCGATTTCTCTAACTTTATGTTAAACTACATTAGAGAAATCCTGTTTTCTCTTACCGAGTGCTAAACAGCATTAGAGAAAACTTATTTCCTCCATCCAAATGTTAAACTGCATTGGAGAAAACCTTTAAGTTCTTCATCTGAATGTTAAACTGCATTAGAGAACCTTTATGAGATTAAAAACTTATATCCGCTATGTCATGTCAAACTTCATAGATATTTATAATAAAACTATATGTGTCTAAATGATATGAGCTCGACGTCAATCTATATATATGCCCAATGACCTTCAAATGCTTAAGATCAACATAAATCTTAAGACATTTATATGTATTATGACAATGTATGACAACACACTTTACTGAGGATAAACGATGATCATCTTTATTGATGAACCATCATACTGTCATAATACATCAAAATGCACACATGTATATGAAGCAAACATAATGATCCCCTAACTAATAGTGTCTAAGGATGTCAAAACACTAATACTTTATACTTACGTCGAGGAAATTACCTGTGTCTTCTTACACACTATCACGACATTGTACTATCTGCAAACTTAAAACTGTAACCTTAAGTTAACTTTCGATCATCCAGACACAAGCTAAAATCTTAATTTGAATTCCCTACGAGGTTTAGTCTGTTGACTTTTCTTTATGTCAACATATAATCCTTAATTTCCTTTAGTATTTCAATGCTCGCTAGACTGTATCCCAATGGTCTACAACTGGATTAACCAAATATTAACCAAACAGTCAAACAGTGAATGCAACGTCTTACCTAATACATAGCTGAACATACATCAGGTTATCAACCGTACTAGAATACGAAACATTTCTTATTACCTCTCTCTTTACTTTATTCTTTGGATACTGTACTAAAGATTATCTCTAATTATGAGAGACTGGTGCTATGACAGGTTTATTATTAACCGTATTAAACTTTGTAACATATACTTAATGTATGCATTCTATGAGAGGTCTGATGAGTGTTGAGATCTGTCCTGATGAATCTGAATACCTAGGACAGAAGATGCTACACCAAGGTCCTTGTCAAAGTTTTTGAGCAAAAATTGCTTAACCTCATATAACATGGTCAAGTAACTTGACGTAAGCAATATATCATCCATATAGAAGCATCTTTTCAACTTTATTTTCTATAAAGCGGAAAGAGGCCACGACCTTATCACATGTAAGGTATTACTTTTAGAAGGTTTAATGTAAACCATATATTGATCTGCAGAATGTGCAAACTATGTCAGTTCCATTTGGATCCTGAAATCCTTCATATTATACCATATAAACCACTTCATAAAGGTCTTTACTCAGGAAAACGGTTTTGACAGTCATCTGATATAACTCTATATCATCATAAGCCACAATTGCTTTCATCACTCAAAATGTATCCTACAAGGATACAAGGGAAAAGGTAACATAAAGTCAACATTTTTCCCTCAGTGAACCATTAAGCAACTAAGCGAGCCCATAAACCGCTAAACTTTATCCCAAAATCCTTGAGGTCCAAATCTTCATTTACAACTAACGAGTTTGCAGTTCCGCTGCAAATCAACTAGTCCTAGACCTTACTATGCTTCATGGCTTGCATCTTGTCATTCATTGCATCCCACCACACATCCGCATTAGATCCATAAACAACTTCTGTAAAAGTAACTGGATCTATAATATGTCTAATAGCATAGTCCTTTACACCTGATAAACTATGTAATCAGATGAGATAGCCGGTCGTCTCACTCTAGTAGATTCACTTAACTGTATTAGTTTTTGTACTTTCAGGAACCTCTGTGACTATAGGTATGGGTTATTGTTCTTGTACAGGCAAGGTAAAAAGACCTAGATCCACTGAATCTAACTGTATAAGTAGCAGTTACATGATAACTGTAGTATCCGCCCTGCTATTATCTAAATGGTTCAGAAGCCCACCATCATCATAGATATGGTATTGTAGAAACATAGTTATTTGTAATTTCACTATTCTAGTCCCTTCTTCTCTACAATAAAAGTTGTATCCTTAAAGTGGTCGAGATATCTTACTAAATATCAATGAACAAAACGAGCATGCAATCTATCTTTATAAGGATTATACTACCTCAATAGGATAGCCCCATATACTAATGTGTGAAAGAATGGGTTTCCAAACTTTTAGATAAACAAGTATATTAATCCTATTCTGCGTTGATTTCTACAAGTCTTTCAGGATGCGGTTATACCTTTCGGCAACACACTATTTTGCTAAGAACTACATAGTGAATTAAGTCACTATTTTAACTGATTCCAAATTTTTGGCAAATGGACTTTTTAAAGTCCTGAAACATCATGTTTGTTATGATATTCTCCTCCATGGTCAAATTTGATTATCTTGATGAATTTTTCCAATTGGTTCTCAACCTTCAGTCTTTAAGCAAGAACACACAACTGTAATGGGAATATTCATCAACAAATGTCAGAATACATTTAGAATTGCACAATGTAACTGTATAAGGTCTACTAATATCTTTATGTATTATACTCAACAAGTCAGAAGCATGAGTTGATCTTAATATCCTTATCAGTCAACTTACCCCTGCAACAGTCAGCACATATTCCCAGATCATCATAATCTAGAATTGAGAAATGCTTTCCTTGATCAATCTCTCAACCCTATCTTCGGAAATGTGGCTTAAACTTTTATGCCACATCATATATGACTTCTCATTCATCAGGGTTCTTTAATTTATAACTTGATTAGCAAGATACGAAGAAGCATTTATCTAATTTAAGGTAAGACACATTCTATACAAACCATATGATAAGAAAGTTGTACCATTACGTTTTACATTAAACAACTGCACAACATAAGTATTAAATGCAAAACGTCAACCTTCTTTGTCCAAAATTGACCAAAAAATCATATAAAAAAGGTGTCGTGTAAAACTCAAATGAACCTTACTATAAAGTTCAGTACATACATCCCCTATAGATATGACTTCCACTTCTTCATTGCTGTAAGTCATCAGTTCCTACTTTTCTTTATTTGACTTTATCCTGGATATGAACCACTGCATTGTGGAAGCACATTGATAAGATGCTCCACTAAATAGCCACAATGTACTTAATGCGACTATCGCAAATTGGGTTCATAATTGACGAGATAAAGAGCAACCTAATGATCTCAGTCTTTTCTTTTAAACCTCATACTATTGATTTCTTTATATCCCTGGGACCTTTATCATCACTGGTTTGACCGATTTCGGCATGTGGAGAAGATTTGAATTTTCTACCTTCGAACTCAGCGGGCTTCATCTTTATCTTCGCTTAAGCTGCTTCGAGGGCTGTAAGAGTAGCAAACTTGAGTTTCTCCTCCTTAGCAATGCAATGGGATATCAAAGCATTGAAGTACCAACATCTTCACTCTAATGTGAAGATGAATTATTCTTGATATGTACTCCATTACTCCCCTTTTCTCCCGTATGCCTTACGAAGAATAATTATTTCATCAAGGCATTTGTCTCAACACTAGATGAGGCTGTGTACCTCTGGAAGACATTATCAAAAAACTCCTTTGCTATGTCTTTGTCCGAAAGTCCACTTAGCATATGGTTAGGAATGGATCTCTTAATGGTCACTATTAGATCGATCCCAGGTTTCATAGGTTGCTTTATGAACTCTCAAGTTTGCAAGGTCATGGATGTAAATAGAGATGGCCTATTTGTCCGTATGGTCATATCAACCACAACTATCTCCATAGCATTCAATACATCCTCTGTCCATTTCTTTAAATTGAAACCGATCAGGGTTTCAGTGGTAATGCTGATTTTGTTGATTGAAAAGGTGACTTTAAGATGATAATCTTTAAATCAGCACAAATGTAGGACAACAGCGATACTAAAGCTATTGAATAGTATCTTCATTGAAAATCCAGTCACACATTTTATGAAACACCTATGGGCTGAATACATAATATATACAATTAGACCTTCACACATAAAAGTGATCAGAGTACAATCATCAACTCTCATGACACTACCACCTGTGGGCGAATAGATCATTCAAGCAATGACTTTCCTCTATCTTATGCCTTTATGTACATCTCAAAATCTCATGTAAGGCCAACACCTATGAGCAAAATAACCAAACATGAGATCAGAAACATTCCCTAACGTGTAAGTAGAACAATCCAAAATACTGACTCAAAAAGCCAATGTGGTGACTACATTCTCATCAGCACTCAAAAAGTCCACAAACACAAGAGATACATCTTTACGTTATCCTCACATTCTTTATAGGCATATAGTATGTGACAATGTAACATTAAAAAATGAAAAAAAAAACGAATGCACTATCTTATTGTCACACACTTCTACTGAAAGACATTATCTGAAAACTTCATTTGAGACTTTCGTAAAAGAAAAATCTCATTAGAGTGACTATCAAGCATCACTGGATATTGAATTGACCACCCGAGACATGAAAACCAAATGTATCTCCCTTACGGTAAGTTCGTTGCACAAAAATTCACTCAAAAATGGCTTCAAAATGTCTCATTTCTTTTTCCGATCGACTATCATGCAATCCAAAACATTGAATATGAGACTCGAGACACAAGAACCTCATGTATCTCCCTCATATGATGCCCGAAGCATGAAAATTCATTCAAAATCAGGTTCAAAATACCTTAATTCCTTTTTCTAGAGTTAAATTTTAATTTATTACTAATGTAATAAACCCAGAAAAATAGAAAAACTTACTTTATAAAATTTTCGGACTTGGAAACTGACCCAAAACATTCCAGAGTACCCTTACGTGAAATCTAAAATTTTTGTGTTTTTTGTGAAAACCATTGTAGATCCGTACGACTGATGTCAACATGATGTCAACCGTTGATGTGGCAGCACACGTTAATGCATGCGCTCAGGAAGATGCGTCTAGGGTGTGCCTGTCACGCGCTGCCCACGCACAGGGACGCGTGCACTATACGACGTGTGTAACGCACGTGCTGCCCCCTTGTCTCCATCGCCCCATACAGCGTGAACGACTCGGATGTAGCGCATCCGTGGCACCACCCCGCCATCCCACGCTCGTGGGAGTGCGAGTCGCACTTGTAGCTATCGCTCCGTGGAGAAACGCGTTGCGACGTGATGGGCCCATGCAAAGCACACGCCAACCTTACGCTCACTCTGCATGCTACCGTAGACGTCTCCGCCAACTTCCGACGCCGGAGGCAATTTCCGACATGCTAAGAAGCCGTTTTTCTCTCTGTTCAGTCTGTTTTCGATCTGTTTTTCATAGTTAGCCTTATGTATACTACTATTATGTAATTATATACATCAAAAACTGAAAAACGATTCAAAAACGGAGAAAAACCATATGAGATGAAAACTAAAAAAAAACCTTTGTTTCCAGCAATTCGATCACGTAACAGCTTTCATACCACATGTAATATGTAATATAGACCTTATTACATACCTCAGGTCTACATGAAAGGATAAAAAAATGAAGGTAATGCAAAATATTTTATTTTGGTTCCATCTCTGATTCTAATGCCGATTTCGAGCTTTAAACAATCACGAATCTCCCAGGATTTTTACAGAAAGTGTTTACCGAGACACAGGCTAGGTCTTTCTACAGTTTTCTCAATACGTAAGCTCTCTGAACGGGTCAGAGACTTCTTATGTTTATGATTGATATGAGCAACTGTAGGAGACCTTAACCTTTATATAACTTCTATATCGGATTTTTCATCACAAGGTCGATATTGGTCTGGTCCACACTAATTGTGACCCATTTTTTACTCGAACTTCAACCCATTAATCTATATCATTTATTGTGTCACTTTATTATCTTTATCTGGATCAAATTAAGTAATTTAACCGATAATTTATTAAAAAATACCATAAATGCAATTAATAATTGCCCAATTTTATAGGAATGGACAAAATTATCTAATATGTATTTAACGTAAAAACCTTACATTAGAATATTAAATTTCAGTCTATTTAGAATTGGACTTCACGGCAAGGATAGTCCACCTTCCGATCATTTAAATTTCCAATCAATAGTTTTAAACAATAATTATATATTATACACTCTCATTTTTTATAAAATTCGCGGGATCGAGTCCTTTTCAACTCATTGGATCCCGGCATCTCGTAGAAATAAAAATTCCTTATATTTTGGGTTAGATATGTGAAAAAAATTGTTGGAAAGTACCCCACTATACTATTGTTTAGAACATGCCATCATAAAATTTAAACAAAAGACAGGTAAATGTTAAGTGTAGTCTCATGTTCAAGATTATGAAACGATGCTTTGGCCTTTATCTCTGAGAGGATTCTAGTCTCTGTGAGCGAAACTTCTAAACTTTATGCCGCACCAATTTTAAAACTCATTAATTTGCACGACAAGCAACCTTGAGACAACGTTAAATCCAATGTTAATTAGTTGGGTTAGGTATATGGTAATAACAATCAAGCTATCCTAATCCTAGGTTAAAATTTAGCTTCCTGGTTTACTTTTTCTGATTACGACAATAATTTCAACCGTACATTCTATTACTGATGTCATCATGAAGGTCCAAACTCTCTTGTTCTGATTTCCCTACCAAAATCTGAAATTCCCAATTACGTAAAATTGCAATCTTTAATGAGAAAACTGAAGGAAAATGTTCACATTATCAAACGCAATGTTGTCAATTGAGACGGGGCTAATAAACAAACTTACTAATTGCTTTTATATGTAAAATTACAGAGCTTATGTATAAACTTATATCACCATAGTGACCACTGATTCGGAATATATTTCAATTGGGAAACAGAGATAGTAAATCAATCTATCGTCAATTGTAAGAAATTAATATTTGGAAGGTGTTATTGACGTTTCTTTTTCTTTTCTGATGATAGTTACATAGATGATAAGGAATTATGGAAATCATGGTCATCTGATCTGATGGTTGTACGTGGTAGGACTCAATCCGTGGGCACTCCTAAAGTTAGGTCAGCATCACCTGGCTACATTTGATTATTCCTGCCTCATGCAAACAAACAAACCCTGGAACCGTTTGGCCTCTAGGCTTTTATCTGTCAATACTTTGGAAGAAGCCAAGATTTAATCTACAGTACTTCCAAGAAACAGCTAATATGTGCAGTAAATACTGAAACGATGCCTCTTTAATGAGATGCCATTTTTCGAGAAACTTTTGCGTTCACGCAAAAGTTGTGACGAGAGGTCGCATAGAGCTGGGTGTCTGCCTGCCCAGTTCATCATAGCTTTGGTTAACCTTGCATTAATGATCTAGTAAAGAACAAAAGAACACCGGCTTGGTTTTGAGCCTTCCACCTTTTTATCAGCCATTAATTCTGCTTTTATCTAAATCTTCTGAATCTACTTTGTTTTACGTGTCACATTGGGTGGTTAGTTATGAAAGACGAACAGGTCATTGAAATCTGATGCCACCACTGTTCATGATGACTCGAATGACACAATCTTGAATGTGGAAGTTAGCTACACCTGACAGCTGCTTATCCTTATCATCAAGTCGCGGGCCTTACGATTGATCCACAGTTTATAATTTAATAGCCTTAAATATCTCTGTGCTAATAAGTAATAACCCTAATAGATTTACTCACTGTTCCGAGCTCTGGAGGTTGGTGAAGAGGTTGCACAGAATTAAGTAAAGTAGACAAGGTCCTCCGGCTAGGTTATTCCAACTTTTTTTTTTTAATTTAATCCGCACACACACATATATATATATATTAGAATTTAAATAATATCTATACAGGCCTTACGTAGAGAGGGACAAAAGTAATTAGTACCCTCAGTTTTGACAGTGACCTGTGAATAGGACTATTATTAAGCCTCCAAAGTCAGAAAGTTTGCCCTGCCCCTGGGACTGGGAAAGAGTTGTGACGTGAATAATTACGGACTGTCATTTCCTCATATAATTAAATGCGCTTTTACTCCTAGCAATTGTTTGTTTCTTATGAGTCAGGCCCAAGCTGACGGGCTTGGGTGTCAATCTCGGCGTGTTGGGGTCAACTGATGGGTTGCACCTGGATTTCCAGACTTCCGATTCTTTTTCATGAAAATGAATCAATTTCCCTCTTCTAATTATTCAATATGTGATCAAATTACTGTATGAGATTCTAACCTCAAACATGTCAGTGCGACTGCGACGAGGGTGATTAGCTTATTCTAAATATTTCAATTTGCCTCCACCAGCCAGCTTGCTTTAGTACAATAAAAAAGATTGATGGGCTATGTTTGTGGCCTTCTTTTTGCCACCATCCTAAAAGTGGACCTGTCAGGATGCTCTAATCCAGATAAATTAGATATATACTTTTTTGGGATATGCAATTTTTTAAATCTCATATTAATCTGTCGATTTAAAATTTAAAAACAAAATTAAAGAGTATGTTTTAATTATTTTTGCTACAAGTCAACTTCCCAATTCAATAAAAATCTCATGTGTCTGCCATACGCCAAACAAAACTTTACCTTCTGGTTCCTCTAGGCAATAATTTGCAGCTAAAGGCTACAAATTATCTGATTGATATGGAAAAGCAATGAGTTGGTACCTCGTCAGTGTTTCATTTTTGTGACAGATGTGGGGTGGCATGTTAACACTTCGTCATATCATACAAAAGGAGCTTCCTGAACTTACTTTGTAGTTCAGAATGATCACAGGTCCCTTAGATTAGAAGAGCCACAGTAACCTGGGACGCCATTGTTCTTCATTCCTCTCAGTGTAAGACATTGGGAGTATGATCATTATGGGACATCCAAGATCCCAATTAGGGGACAAGTCGGAAGGAATGGGGTTCCTTTTGTCCTGGATTGCCACTTACATCCATTAAGTCTGCATATCAATGCACCAGATCCTAATCCTTTGCACTTGTGAAGGGAAAAAAAGAGAGTTCCAGAGGTTCTCATCCAAACTTGGCATTCCTGTTTATAAAGTGAGAGGATCTTTTAATCTTCCATGATTCAAAGTTTCATCAATGTCTGGTCTTTTTCAAACAGTACATTTCTTCAAGACATTAGATAGACAAAGCTATTTGCCAATGTCATGCAAAATTGGTTCCCGATATGCACATCAAATTTGGATGAAATGGTCCAAAAAAAAGGAATTTCGGGTTTTGTTGACTTGAGCCAATTCTTACATTGTCCGTGCGCTATGCTAGAAATTAGAAAATAGAAAAGTTTTATGCAACTTAAGTTCAGTTTTCGTTTCGTTTCCTGAATTGCAAATGAATCAAAACATATTTCACTTCATCAAAAATTTCTTGGCAACGCAGATCGGTTTTTCACTCTCTATAACATTGTCCAAAACCAACTCACTGTGATTTCTTTGTATAGCGGACAAGTTCAGTAGAACATGACGAGCTGTCCCCCACTACCAAAGGAAAAGGGAAAATAGTATTCAGAAAGATGATCGTAGTCGCTGCTTAATCAAACTGATTTGATCCCTTTAGCAAAGCCATTAACATTATACTTTTTTTCCCCCTATTTCCTGTAAATTATGAGAAGGGGTTGCTTGTTGAAGCTGTCACAACGCGGAATCCTGCTTTTCTTGACAAAAGATTCAAGGAGGATGAGTTGGATTGTCTTCTCTAACGTCTCTTTGGCAGCATGAACTAGAGATACGTGTCTACTTGCTTCCTGTTGTCATTGAAGGCCCATTCTGTTTCCATTAAAAAAAATTAAGATTCTCCTTGGATTTGACTATCCTTTTAAAGCAGAACACATTTAAAGTCCTTTAATTGACGAGACCAGCTACGTTGATTTCTAAAATAGTAACTGAGAAAGAAAGTGAGATTTCAAGTGATCATGAATTGTCTCAGTTGTGTTTCTGGCCGTGCCTGTGCTTCCCTCCAATTTAACTCCATTCATTGTTCAGTCTCCATCTCAATTAAACTCCAATAAATTCTGCCGAAATTGAATATCATTGGAGAGAAGTTTCACTTTCTATCAATTAACCAACCAAAGAGTAATACACTTGGGAATCCCCGATTTGAAAGACTTAAAATATCATAAATTAGAATTTAATGACACTTTCTGTAAATTTAGTGAAATATAATACTACTACCATTTACGTTGTCTACATAAAAAAAAAGAAAAGAAAATTATTATTACCTTACCGACAAGCCTTCCTCCTCAACAGTCACAAACCACAGGCATTGTGCTATCCTAGGCAATGAATCGCATAAGCTGTTTCTGGCACCAGCAGATTATCGAAGACTAAGTTTTTTTTTAAAAAGGTGATTCATTAAATTCTCAGAGTAGTTATTGTCATGTTCTAATTAATATTTAATTATTATTAGTTGGGTCGGACGAATTAGGCCCGAACCCAATCGCAATGATTCATGCGTCGATCGGTCCATCTCTCAAAGATCAGTCTCATATCTACTCCAAGCTCAGCCCACTCTCGACGGCCCATCTGCAGATGAAGGACTCCCATGCAAACGTGGAGACTTAAACCTAGCACATGCACCATATATAAGATATAACTCTGCCATAACGGAGGTACGCAATCACAACCCTACTTTTCTCTGATTACAGCAGACCTACCTTCACCAAAAACCTAACTAGAGCATCGGAGGGGTTTATTGGGAAACAAACCCCGACGTGCCTTCTTTGTTTTGTAGGAACTTTAACACTGAAGCTCCCACGAGAAAACATCAATCTCATGGATCCAAACGACAACGTTCAGTTCCGCCAGAATCCGGCAGAACCAAGTTTCATTGAGACACTCATAGGTGTTCTTACATGTCTAGCTTTCTCAAGACCGAACTTCTTTATTATGTTGCTAGCATATTTGGTTTGCGATATGAAAATTTCATCCTTCACTTGTTTCACTTGCAAACCTAAAAAGAAGTTTAACTCGCCCACCATACTCATTTCAAATTCAAATGTCATTAGCTTAACAAATTCTTCGACCATCTTTGAACGCGTGGCACCAAACACAATATCATTAACATAAATCTGAGTTATCATAAAACCAGATTTGAACTTTTTAATAAATAAGGTTTTGTCAACACTACCTCGTTTATATCCTTGCTTGATAAAGTATTGAATGAGTCTTTTATACTAGGCCTTTGGTGCTTGTTTGAGTCCATAAAGTGCTTTCTTTAGTTTGTAGACATAGTCTGCATGGGCTGAATCAATGAAACCTTTCGGTTGCTTCACAAAGACTTCTTCCTGTATAAACCCATTCAAAAAATCACTCTTTACATCCATCTGATAAAGTTTAAAATCTTTTATACATGATATGCCCAATAGTAATTTGATCGATTCAAGTCGTGCCACCGGTGCAAATGTTTCATCAAAATCGATACCTTCCACCTGAGAATATCCCTGAGTTACTAGCCTTGCTTTATTCCTGATAACATTACCTTTTTCATTTGTTTTATTACGAAACACCCATTTTGTACCAATTACATTAGTACCCAGTGGTCTTAGCACTAATTCCCATACATCATTCAATGCAAACTGAGTCAACTCTTCTTGCATAGCTACTGTCCAGAATTCATCTTGTAGTGCTTCTTTAACATTCTTTGGTTCGAGTGAGGAAGTGTAGCATAGATATCCCGCAAGTTCTCGATAATCAACTCTTTTTCTTTCTCTTGTTTTTCTTCTTTCACTCACATCTCCAGTAACATTTCTGTTGGATGGTTTCTTCGGATTCAAGATGAAGAGCCATGATTCAAATCATCTTCTAGTGTTTTGGTTGTTTCATCATCTGAAGTAACTGAAAGTTTTTCAGTTTCTGCAGTTACTTTCTCAACAATAACTAATTATAAATCAATTTCTGCAGTTACTTCCTCAGCAGTAACTAACTGCAAATCTGGGCAATTCTTTACTTTTGTCTCATTGCTTGTTTGAGTTGATTTGGATGGTTGGTTGCTATGTTTCTCTTATTCATCATTTAAGGGCTCTAAAGGTCTCAGGCAGGGGGGCCCCTTTTCCCCTACTTATTCATCATTTACATGGAGTCTTTTGTTATAACATAATGTCTCAAATACCACTCTCTTTAAGTATCACTCCAAATGAAAGCTGGTTTCTTTAACTAGTTTATGTTTTGTAGATGACCTCATTTTGTTAAGTAAAGCAGACTTGAATTCTCTCTCCTTATTGATGAATAATTTACAAAAATTTAGGCAGTTATTAGGTCTTGAGATCAATCTCCTTATAAGCCAATTTTTTCTATCAGAGAGTGCTTCAGACCTTATTAACAATATAGATCGAATTATTTGAATGACCAAGCACACTCCTCCTCTATTATATCTAGGACTCCCACTCTTTACCAAAAGACTCAAATATAGGGATTGTTTCCCACTGATTGAGAAAATTTAGAAAACACTGGGAGCATGGATGAATAAAGCATTAGCATACGACGGTAAGTTACAACTTCTAAAAGATGTTACCTCTTCAATGCATATATACTAGTGCTCCTATAGTTTTCTTTTTAAAGGTATCATTAAGAATGTTAAAAGGATTAAGAAGTAATTTTTATGGGGAAAACTTGGAGGAGAAGGAGGAGTTGCAAAAGTAAGCTGGAAAGATGTATGTAGAACAAAAGAAGGGGGTGGATTAGGCTTGGATGTTATAAATTGCAGTAATAAAATCCTAATGTTAAAGAGGATATGGAGAATCATAATGGATAAGGAATCACTATGGATCGAGTGGTACATGGCTATATGCTTAAGGGAAATAGTCTTTGGGCTATGGTTTTAAAAGGTTCACATTCCTAGTTCTTTAACCAACTCCTGAAATTAAGAAGCTTTATGGAATCAAATGTAACTTAGAAAAGGAGAGAAGCTCTTTTTATGGTTTGATAATTGGACTAGTCAAGGTGCTCTTATATAGAATCAACAAGTAGTGATAGCTCTTTCCACTTCTTCGTAGAAAATTGAGCACAATTTCTAAAAGAGCTGAGAAACAATATGTTAATCTTGCTCTTAAATCCATCTAATGAGGATATCTATTATTGATATAACATACCCATGACTAACTTAACAAATAAAAAAATCAAAGAACAAATCCAAAGGATTGGTTCTAAAGTAGAATGGAGCAAAGTGATATGGAATAACAGTCTTAGGCCTAATGTCAGTTTTCTATTTTGGTTAGCAATGTTAAACAAGCTCAACGCAATGGACACACTGAGATATCTATCCTTACATAAAACTTGTGCTTTATACAAGCTAGAGGATGAAACTAGAGACCATCTTTTCTTCTAATGTAGAATTTCAGAGCAATTTTTGAAGAACATTGAAAGTTTGCCACTGGGTTATCAATTCTTCTAACTTAGCTGACATCATTCAATGGATGAATATCAATTCTTCTAACTTAGCTGACATCATTCAATGGATGAAGGTGAAAACAGTATCCTAGGATGATAAGAATGCCTATTTAATGGCATTAGCTACTTGTTTTCAGGAGATATGGAAAGAAAGAAACTCCAAAAGGTTCAATGGCAAGGAAAAGAGCTTAAGAACAATGATAGCCTCAACAATAGCAAGCATCAAGGAGCAATTTATCATTAATCAACTTGCAAGAAAATGCAATAGCTCATCAGTGACTTTATGGAGGATTTAGAAACTATATTTTTCATGCTCAATGTAATTTCTTTCTCTTAGTGTTTCAATAATCTGAAGTGTAGAAAATGAAGAGTAGATGATGAGAGTTTGACGATAAAATTTCTACAGAGTGTGATCCTTTTATAACTTATTAACTTTGTTTATAATAAATAATAATTATTTGGAGTATTGACAATTTTTAAAGAAAGACAATGATAAATATTAATACTAAAAAGTTAAGTAAATGTGAATTCTATAAATAAATTTCTCAAATCTTCTCAAAGAGAAAGTAAATTTAATAGTAATCAATAAACAATGAACTAAATAATTTAAAAGATGTTATTATCTTGAAAATAGTATGCGTAATATTTGAATTAATATTTTTTAACAAAAACAGTGTATTTGAAAAAATAAAAATAAAAGTAATGCATTAACAATATTAAAATTTAAAATTAAGTGGACTTGATATCATCAGTTTGGTCTTTTTTTTTGGTTTAGCCTAAAACTAAAACCAAACCATTATGTTTTTTACTTTAAAAAATTAGTCATTTTTTCTATTTTCAAAGTAACCATTTGTTTCAAGTATTTTTCAATGGTTACTTTAGGTTTAGTGAGTTAAGCAAGTTATGTTTAGCTTCACAAATAAGTAATGCTTGGACAATATTTTTTTTTCTTTAATAAAGATTCTTGACTTCTGCTGGGCTTTGGTCTATGGACATATTATCATTTGTATTAGAAGGGTTTAGCCTTACAGCTCTTCATTTTATATAGAATCTTGTTAAAATATTTATGAGTGAATAATGGCTTGTTTTAACTGGTTCCTACAAAGTTTTAAACCAACATATTTATATAATATTTTCTTTTATCAAAATTATTTCATTTGAATGATTTGAATTTATTTAAAATTTTAAAATTTAATACTTATTAAAAAGAAATTAATAATATATAAACATTCAATCTTTTAATACAAATTTTAATAAAAAGTTATATATAATCTTTCAAATGATATTTACTGAATATAAATTTTTAACTTGGTAGTTCAAATAGAGTATAAATATTTTGATACTTAATTTGATAAATATATTTGTTTCAAAAATTAAAAAAGTGAAATTTTATACTAACAATACTTTTTATGAAAAAAAATTTGATGAAAGGATGAAAGTAATTATGGAATTAACTTATTTGAACTAAATTAGCTTATGCTAGTTTATTCCTTAGTGCATGGTACTTTATTAGCAATTTACAATATGCATTGGAAAAGATAATCAAGTGACTTCTAATTTATAGAGTAAAGTCCTCTTTGTTGGAGTTGAGATTAAAACTTAGGGTATGGATGATGAGAGGTGTTCTTGGCAAATGCCAAAGCATCTTCATTTGTTATAAAACATATGAAAGCTAAATTTCCTACCTTATGCTTGAACTTCTTCTTTAACTTCCTCCCTCAATTCGAGAATATGAAGCGTTGTCTAAAAGGAGTTGTCCTTATGCTGAAAACACCACAAACGTGCATTCCCTAAAAAATATATATGAATCATTTTAACCAGAAATGCTTGTTTATTAATGAATATCCTTTAAATTCTTTTAATTATGAGTACCTTTTTAGTAATTATCATGGGAATTATTCCAAGGCCTCCTTTATCCTTTGGTAAACATAAATCACTCCATTTAACTTCAATCATATAATCTTTGGCAATATCAACTAACAATAGGAGTCTTCTCATCAACTACTATGTTGTCTTTACTATATTAACAAGAATCAACACATTAGCTACTCTATTTCGACCCATTATCTACTTCTGTATTAATCTATCATAGCTACCTAGCGATTTGATGTTCTTTTAATGGATAAACCCGTAAGGTAAGGTTAAAGTTGCTTCTCTACTCTGTCAGTTAGTCTTGATTTTATTAATACTTCATATTACCCACTACACAAGACTTCTTACATTTTCTAAATGTAGGTTTTTTTATTCTCCCTTATTTTTACTAATCCTCTTTTATTCTTTCAAGTTTCAACCCTTTTTAAGAATCCCTTTTTTAACATTAAATTTGTCTATGTAGTTAATCATCCAAATCATTGCTTATTTTCTCAATCTTCGTCAATAATTTCTCCTTTTTCTTTTCTCACTTTTTTTTATTTTGTTATTTTGATCTTTTGGTTCTATTGGAGTCCTTTAATTAGAATTTGCAAGAGTTAGTGTCATCTTTTCTACTAGAAGATTTTTGATGGCTAAGTTTTGGTGATGGTTTATATATATTCTAGCACCATACACAAGTGAAGGTTGATAAATATTTTGGTTGATTGCTTAATGGATTGGAATATTGATACAAAGCTCTTAATTATAACTTTGGATAATTGTAGCATAAATAATGTTCAACAACAACAAAAACAATACCTAGTATAAATCTCGCTGATATGCAGAGTCTGAGAAAGTTTAGCAATACCTAACCTTACTCCTAACATGTAGCATGAATAATATTATGATGGAAAAGAAAGAACAAGATGTAAGTTGGAAGCTTGATGATGGATGGGGATCACTACATATGCATTGTTTCATGCATATAATGAATTTTATTTTGAAGGATGGCTTAGAGATAATCAAAGAAGGATAAAGTTAGTTCATAATAACATATTATATTAGATTATAATGTTCAAACAAGTTGAAAATTTTGAAGAAACTATATGACAATGACATATTCCACATAGAAAGAAGTTAGTTCTAAATTTTCTAATAAGATGGAATTCCATATTAAAGATGCTAGAGTTGGCAAGCAAGTATATAATTGATATGATTATTAAGTTAAGAGCAATAGGAGTACCTTGACACCTTCATATACTTAATTGTCGACAGAAGACTAATGAGAACTAACAAAAGCAATTTGTGTGAAGTTGGTGATGTTTCTTATTATTATTATTATTATTTTAATTTGGGGAAAAATATTTAAATTTGCACATTTATTTTGTTAATATGTGTGACATCAAGATATTTGATTTCAATAAGATGCTTTAGATAATAGCAAAGTAGATGATAGGGAAATTTGAAAAAAAAAATATAAGATAGAAGATCTTCAATTTTTTTATCGATAGTTTTGTTGAAAATGAATGGTATATTACGATAGATAAAACTATTGACAAAATTCATGAGTTGAAGGCAATAGATGCCAACCGTTAGATTACAAAATATCTAAAGAAGGCAAGAAGAGAAGATTACAAAGGAAGAAAGTGATTGGCTTCATAAATTCACAACTACCTTATGCTCTTCACATCCAAGGAAAGGGAAAGATGTGTGTTTTTGGAATATAATCCAGCTCTTATATGATTAATGATGTTATCCGCTAGCTAATATTTTTCCTCTTTCTTGTCTGTAAATCAGCGTTGGTTTCGTTCCTTCCAAATGCTATATGGTTCTGCCGGATTTTGGCAAGACTGGACGTTACCGTTTGGATCCATGCGTTGACTGTTTTCTGTTGTGATTCCGACGATGAGACCCCTGCAAAACA
>JANSVB020000109.1:5257836-5276572 GCA_025504935.2 Erythroxylum haughtii | reverse complement strand
TAAGTTGCAATGTGAAAAAAATAAATCTTTATGATATTAACACACAAACAAAGTAGTCCAACATTGAACATTTATAAACCTATGGTTTGTGACCATGTTGAGAAACTGAAGTTGTTTAGTTACGAATATTTATTTTTTGTTTGTTATTTATATTTTCTGTGATCTTATATTAAATTTATTTGACTTAGTGAAAATTATGCAGCAACAAAGAGTTTAGATGTACTTGGTTACTTATTTTTAAGTGATAGAACTATTAAAAATTGTTCACAATTTAGAAAGTGAGATATATTAAAACAATCATATAAAACGAACATATCAAGATCAATGGTGAGCAATATTGATTTAAAGGTGGTATATATTAAAGAATTGACTAATTGAAACATAGAGGATATCTTTATCATTGAAAGTCAAGAGAAGGATAGATGAATGAGTTATATAATGAAAGACATCAACTATGCTTGTCTTCACTAAAAAAGTCTACATAATCTAGCAGTAAGTTAATATGCAAGTCAATATATATGTATACCGATTAGTTCATTTCTTCAATAGTTTTGACAATTGTTTACCCCTTAGCTATCAAACATTCTCCCTTCAATTGTTTTGACAATTATTTACCCCTTAGCTATCACAATATAGGGACAATATCTTATTAACTTAGGAATTTTCAAGAATTACCATAAGAAGAAATATATCAAAAGTTGTACTTTGAAAATATATTTTTCTATAGCTTTTGATATACTTAGTTAGGAGCTTCATCTTTAACATCTTAACAACTTTTTAACTTCCCTCGTCTTTCAATAGATGGTTATAGCAATATATCTTAACAATATCTGGTCAATAAAGAACTTACTCAACTATTTAATAAATTCAAGGCCACCATCCTCTCCCCGTATCTCTACTATACGTATTGAAGCTCTCAATCGAGCAATGGATAAGAACATTGAATAGGAATGGAAATTTAATTATCATTATAAAGGAAAAATACTTTATCTATTGAGATTGTTTTTTGTAGATGATCTTTTCTTGCTTTATAAATCCAATACATAATCAATATGCTTTAGAACTCCATGCATAAAATTCAACAAATTGTATGTCTATTAACTAAGGATAACAAAATTAGTTTTTTATTTGTATTACAATTGAAAATATAACGAAAGAACTTTCATTGTTATCAGAATTGAAACACCTAGAACTTCTTTGATAGTACCTTGTTATCCTAATAACAATAACCAAGATCCATTTTAAAGATTGTCTAACCCTCTTTTGAATCAATTCACAAAAGGGTTGGGCACTAAAATGGTAGTTTTAGTTCTTTATAAAGAGACTGCATAGTCTTTGGGTTAAATATCCTACTTATTTGGTAGAGCTTTCATCTTTTTCTCTCTTTAATCATATAAATGCTATTGAAAGAATGCTTAAGAATTTCATTTGGAGCAGTGAAAAGAATGATGCTTTAGGTACCAATATTAAATGGAATGATAAATGATGCTTCAGGTACCAAGGAGGGCTAAGTGTAACTTCAATCAAAACTATGAGTATATTACATCGTATTTGAGAGAATATTGAAACTTTTTACATATCAAAAATCATTTTAGATTTAATGGACTCACACTCAATTTCTAAAAGGTAACATTATACGAAAATTTAAAACTAAAACCAACAACTCTATGACTCTCAAAAAAATTCTATATCTAAAAGACAATGTATGTAATGGCCTAAAGAGAAAGATAGGAAATGGTAAAAATATTCATTTTGGTAGTACAATTGGCACTGCCATAGTGCTGTCTATAACTACTAAAATGTTCAAACATTAATGGCAAGTAATAGAAAAAAATAGTTAAAGTAATAGCTATCATTCAAAGTGATGCTTGTACATGGTTCATATTCAACTTAAAAAGCTTCTTTTCTATATGAGACGATCTCTCTAGTTACAAACCTAAGCTAGACATTAAAGAAACAATTATATAGTTAAGGAACAATTCAAAAAAATAGATAGAACTTAAATAGTCACACAAATACATTTTTTTAAAGAACAGAAATTTCATCTAACACCTTATATGTATCAAAAATTTATCCCAATATTACAACCAAATTTACGTCTTGTCCCTTATATCACTAACATTTCTACCTTAAATTTTTGTTTTCCAATCACAAAATACCAAAGCAAACAAAACAAATCAAATACTCAAACAAATCACATAATCACAAAATACCACCTTGACATGCATACCTCCACGAAAATATGACAATGGCTGGAGAAGACGATGAGCAGAAGATGTAGCACAAAAATACAACAACGCTACGACAGACAAACCGCATAGGAGAGACACAGCAGGGAGGAAGAAGAAAGAAGGAGTCGACAGTGGGGGGGAAGGGAGAGCTTCGGGTGTGTTTTAACTTAAACAAAACGACATCGTTTTCTTTAACTTAAAAGCGCTAATGTTAAAGCAGATGGCGATGTTTTCCTTGCAAAATTACCGACGAATCTTTTCCGTCGACAAATTCAAAACTTTATTATTCCGCCAATAATTCCTGTCTTATTTACCGACGGCCATTTGATACCGTCGCTACATTCCATCGCAAATTGATTTCCCTAAGTATTTAGCAACAGATATTACTATCGGCGCTAAACAAAATTTTTCACGATAATGTTTCTGACGAAAAGTGGATTTCCATCGGTAGTTTGCAACGATTTCTATTCAAGCGGTAATTTTTTGTCGCTAATTCTTGCTTTTCTTATAGTGAGATATTTAATAAATAAGGATTAATATAAGATATTGGATCTTATTTGAATATAATTGATATTTAACTATTTTAATTTCAATTAAATTATTATAATGTTTAAAACATATTATAAATATATTTAAGCTCTAAAGAAGCTAACATTCCTTGTCTAAACCTCTTTACAAAAATTGTAGAATTCTCTTAACTCATATTTTATGGATATTGTTAAAGGTTGGATATTTGTGAGCCTACGATAGTTGAGATAAGTTAATTTCATAAATGATTTTAGGAATACGACAAGAAAATGATCAAGTTTTGGAATAAAGTGCTAATTACAGTTTATGCTTTATTATGTTTTATAAGTTAATTATTTAATACAATTTTAAATGATCTTGACTTTCAGAAAATGAAATAAAATTTTTTTTCATAATTATTTAGTTGTCTGATTTTCTTAACATTGTCATCATCGCAAACAAAATATGTTATAGCCACATCAATATTGTGTCAAGCAATTTGATTAAGGAGATTGCTAGTGGATTTTCAATAAGAACAAATTGATGTTATAAAAAAAACTTATGACAACATGAAACTAATTATTGTGAGTAAAAATAATATATTTTATAGCCAGACAAAACACATCCATATTTGCTATTAGTTCATTCATAATCTGGTTGCAAGTGAAACAATTATACTGAAACATTGTGAGACAAATGAACAAGTGGCATATATGCTTATTAAATCACTTTCACATATGAATTATAATTTTGTCAAATTGCAAATGAAAGGAGTGGACTTTAAATGTTGAAGATTAAGTTAAAAAAAGTCTTAGTTGAAATCAAAATTGTTATTGTTATTTTGTTATTAATTTTTAATCATTATCTTTCAATTATTAGTTAGCAAGCAGTGCCATTATGTTTAATTATTAGTTAATAAATAGTGGGTTGAACTCACATTTATTTTTTACTTTATTTTCAAGTTAATTGTAAGCTTTTATATATAAATAGGTAATAAATTTAAATTCCTAAATGAATGAAAAAAAATCATATTGTATGTTTTATTCTTTATAACCAGGCAGCTTTATTCTTTTTTTTTTTTACCCCAACAGAGATCACCATCTGCTTAAGGGAAATTGAATTGATTAAATCCTTATAAACATGAAGGTCCATTGCAACCTTCATAAACAGATTTGTAAGAGCACAGACGTATCAATTTGTCATCTGAAACTTTTTGAAATTCCATATATATATATATTGTTTTTAAAACTTGTAAGTTAATGAGCACATGCCTTGAGCCATGGGATGGGAGCCGATCACCGGAGTAATGGAGCTTAAAAATCCATTGTTCTGACTGAGACAAAGACATAAGAGGGAGTAAATGACAACGTTGGAAAATGCAGAGAGTCAAGTCAAGCAAATTTATTGAAATCGATGTAAATAAAATTGAAAAAGAAAAGGATTTTATTTCTTGGGTGAGTGAGAGTCACATGAAAATGAAAATGTTCGAAGTAAGCTAAAAGCCAAATCAAGTATTCCCAACGCAGCACGACATAATGGAGGATGCGCCCTTCCCCAAACTGTTAAATTCCAAATCCCAACGCCTGCCTATCTTTCCCCACCGGCAATGCTCTCTTCTCAAAACCTGCCTTATTCCATTGGAGTCTTTGACCCACTCCTCCTGGATCGACCCAGGACCCGGACACGTTCCTGTCTGCAACATCCGTATTAGTATTTCACTACGGTTCATTGCATCTTCTTCAGTGCTTGAATGTACAGTAAGTAACGTCTAGGCCAAGTCCCGCGATACGAAGGACCTGTGCTTCAAAGGATCCTAATTTCGTGGCTAAAACGTCGAGGAGGAGACGACAAATTTAGGATAGAAACAACAATTACTATTCGAGTATAGAGAAATTTAGAAACATTAACGGCCACGAATTATATGTAAGTATAACTATTCAACAATGGTTAGTGAAATTGCAAAGCCGATGGCTTTGGGTTTTCGCATTACTCCAAGCACAACAAAACATGACATGCAGTTTCTTTCTGATGAGTTAGACTTAGACGTGGAGAAAGGATAAAGAAATAGTTACAGGCAACCCAATTAATTTAATATAATAAGGATAGAAACTGCCAAGAAATTAAACAAAAGACTAGCTATTACATTATCCATTTATGACATACTTACATACATTAATTTCGACGGCTTTTTGGTTAACAGGAAACTTAAAAACAAAAGCAACTAGTTTCTACGAGTAAATTGTGGACATTTTCACGTGCAACAAAAGAAGAAGAAGTCATCATGTGACTTAACACCCGTAAATTAATAATGCGGCTTATCCCACCCAGGAGCTGCTTTCACAGAGAAGACGCCATTCCAGATCTCAGTGAAAGCTCTCACTATAATCCCATGGTGATAAGGTGAGTTAAGCTGCAAGAAACAGTTCAACAACTCTCTCAGATCGTCTTTTGAGTATATCTCGTTCTCCAATATCATTTGCAGCATCGAGTGTCTGAAGTCCAAATAAGGGTCGTCCGAGTCTTTCTCAACCGCCACGCTCTCGCCCCCCACACGACCGAACCCTCGTACCGTTCCCGAGCACTTGGAAGAATCCCAGAACTGGCCTGCAGGTGGGGTGTCCATGGCCGGAGAGAATGTGGTGGCTGTGTCGTAGTCGGTGGCCGGAGATGGGTTGGTCTTTGATGAGGTAGAAGAAGAGTTGTAGCAGTAATAGAGATTACTATGCTTTTGGTACATGGGAGTAGCTTTGCTGCAGGGTTTCGGCTTTGGGTGGAATATGCGTGAGAGGAGTCTCGGTTTCTTGCAACTTCCACAGCCCAAGTCCACTGAGACAGTGTTGAGGATGAGCTTTTTCTTGTTGGTTGACATCATTGTGATTGCTTATGCTTACAGGAGTTTGGAAGTGAGGTGGCTGAGGCAACGGACAGGGCGAGTGAGTTGGGGTAAGGTAAGGTGGGTGTTGACTGAATGGAGAAGGAGTGCTCTTTATAAAATCCTAACCCATCATTACATAGTACTCCTGAGTTAAGGAGGTCCGTGTAGGATATCACGGCTGACAAATGATCTGGACCGTCAATCTTGATCGATTTGACGTTTAAGTATAAAGTAGCCAAGCCTATAATTAAGAGAGGGATTAAGCTGAAAGGTTGACGTAGCTGGCTACTATGATAGGCTTAATTGTGATAATTAATTGTCCTATTTCTCAAATAGACGAAGAAAGTTAAATGGTGACTCTTTCCAGAGCCACTCTAGTTGCTAGGCTGAGTACAGAATCTATTGATAATACAAACATAGACACGGGGCCAAACTTATCACCATTATTATCTTTAAACGGATACTAATTATTTAAAAATAAATTATGAGAATGCTAAATGAGTTACTTGTCTTTCACGAAGTGGGTTTTAAGAAAATGACTTCTAGGAGAGGGGAATTTAGTATTTTTTTTTAAAAAAAGCACGCTAGACTAAAATTCTTTTGTTAAATTGAATACATATGACATTTAATTACAGATTTAAGTACAATCTATGTAATTATAGTAAATAACATTTTATAACAGTAAATTTATAATAATTATTTTACAAATTAATAATAGGACATTCAACTCAGATAATATTTCCAAACTCCAATGTCCAATCATCCGAGTGGCTTCACCCGACATCTTGTTTATATGTATAAGAGATTCAACTGTCAAGTGGACCCGAGACACTTCTCAGGTAGTATTCTTCATGAGACGTAGCTTTTCTCACAAAGGAGCATGATAGAAATCCAAATTCAGTGCGCAGATAAAAGAGGAAACGAAAGGTTTTATATGCGAGTCCATGCAACTGACCTCTCAAAATGCCAGATGGCATCCACGTTAGATTGTAGAACAAGAAAATTAGTATATGTATAGAAACACAGGAAGGAATGGACTGCCTTCTAGTTGATGTAATCCGATCTTGGACGTCCAGCTTTGGTTAACGTTTGCATTTCCATCTCATAATGGTAATTGAATTTCCACGTGTTTAACAGTTTACCTTTGATTTATTATTAAAATTATTGGATTATTTCAAGTGCATTTAGCTTATTTGCATGCAATATTATCCCGTGGAAATAGATTTGACAAAACATATGTCGAGAAAGTAAATGTTTTTGATAAAAAGAGTTGTGAAATATTTTATCTAAATTATTTTATATATTTAAAATCATTCATTATTTTAAACAATTATTACAGCTTTTGCTTTGCCATCCTGTTTGGTAAGACCATCGATAAACTAACCCAGGCGGATAGGTATCACGTCTTCTGCGGGAATTTGATATCTAATAAACAAATCCCCACGAAGCTCAACTTGAAGTGAGACTGGACCTTAATCGACACTTGGTTCTACGTGCATGTATATTATATCTTAAAAGTGTCATATGCATTTCGCGGTATTATATCTTCTAGTTGGTAACTTGCTTGAAAACCATACATGTAAGGTTTTGCTTGGTGAAGGTTTACTTTTGATCATGGATTCAAAATAGACAGGGCAGTACAAGCTCTACCTTGAGATTTTGTTGCCAACCTCTGTTTGCTACCAGGGGAATGATTATCAGAATTTTAATTGTAGCAGTAGTACAAATATACTATGGTTATTATCATCTTCATTAATGTAACATTAGAGCAATTATGTCCACTATATGGGCAAAAAGATCATCAAGAACTGCGCGTCTCTCTCTTTGGGTCTTGCTAGAAACAGCATCAAGATTCTCTTCCACCGAAAGGAAGGCTTACATAGTTGTTTATGGAGGTGTCTTAATGTCTTGCATGCATATGCTTAAGTGGGGGCTCTACAAACTTTGGCCAAGCTCCAATCTGGTACGCCTGCAGCTCTCTGTAAAAAACCAATGAAAGTGGCGCATCATTAGACTGTAATTAATTAGAAGTGTCGGGGCTTCAATAGGGCCGTTCACTCAACTCTAACACTTTACCAAGTACTGAGATAAGTCACTCCACTCCTAACATGAGAAGTGTTGCATTTTCTTCTCCAGCTAATTGTTACATATGATCCAGTAATCACTGCTCATTTAACATAACAAATTCGTCCATATTTTGCATAGATATATAACTTCTAGCATAATTATTCGTCTTCTTGTTACATATTTTGAAGACAATGCAAAATCAAACAAACTGCAAACGGTGATGAATTCATGCCCCCAAATAGAAAAATTAACTATCATACTGGTTCCCCAATTCATCTTACCATTTATAAGTGATTGAACAAAAATGTAAGAAAGGCTTAGCACAATAGTGAAATAAGGAGCCTCCGCAACTAAATAACGACTGAAAGACTCAAGCTCAAAAAGACATCTTAGGTATTAAGACAAACAACTCTGACTCCAATGTCTTATTTCCAAATTTAGGGCTGGCTTTCTGTATTCTGCTTCTCCAGGAGCCAATTATCTGTTAAGACCAAGTGATACAAAGTCCTTTACCACCACATTTCACTTGGTCTAGACTATACTTTAACCTTCCACCCTTTACTTGGACTAAGATCGGACACAGTTTGTCTCAGATTCTACTATAAGTGTAATAGGGGAAAGTCACATGTTATTTGCATCTGTAATCAATGACAATCGGTTATAGCAATTTACAAGAACATCTGGAGTCCCGATTACCTTATTGGCTTGAAATGGCAAGTTTTCCCTTTATCAAACTTGCTACATGTTGAGCAACCCATAATGAGCCAGCTTCAGTGCAAGAAAAGTGATGATTATGGCCTTCACGTTCAATTGATAGAGAAATACCAGGGACCTGTTTTGAAATCTATGTGCATAAAAAGATTATTAGAAAAATCAAGATATTACTCACAACATCTAATATCATTCACAATAGAAAAATCTATATATGTGCATAAAAAGATTGATAGAAAAATCAAGATATTACACACAATATCTAAATATTATTCAGAATAGAAAAATCTATATATTAATAGCAAAATATTTAAATAAAAATAAATAATTTATAATAAAATAAATATTAGAATATTTAATAATTATAATAAATTAAAATGTATGGCTTTAATGATCTATTCACGTGTAAATACCGATACATCTTGATTTATGTATAAAAAAAAAATTCAAGCATTCAAGAATAAACTTTGTAAGAATTTCACTTACAAGTTCTAAGTTACAAATATTAATTTGTAGCTTATAATTAAAAAGTGTTTGTATTATAACTTATTTGTAACTTATAATTACTGTGTTTGTATTATAATTTTTTTACTCATAATAATACTTCAAGTGCCCTATTTATTTCAATCTTAATCTTATCTATTTATTTCAACAAATGGTCTCAAAGTCTAATTAAGGTATATATATCTACTTACTGTATGCTTTGTAATTATCACTATAAGTGGATCCTTCACATTAGAAATTAGATTAAATATTATTCAATCTTTGAAGGTATTAAATACTATTTATGTATACAATTATTGTTTACGGGAAATTGTAGGATATATTTCTCTTAACTCAAAAATAGATTGGGATGGAAGTAATTATAGTCAAATTTAAGATTGAGAAGTCAAAGAAAATAATTTCTCATTATCAAGATTAAAGATGAAAGTTACTGTTGAGACCCGCTATAATCAACAATATAGTAGGAAGAGGAGGGTTGGGTAGATCAGTAATTTTGAGAGTGTGTAGGGGTTGTGAGGAGAAATATGATGCTGAGCTGGAGAGTTAGTTAGAGGGAGGGGAATAAAAAGTACAGGGTGGGGACGGGTGCATGTCATGTCTATGAATTCGTTATGACGACTTTGTAATGAGGAGGTTAGCCAGGCCTCGAAGTCTGGCATTTCATTACACCGAATACATTGTTATACTCTTCATCCCTTATTTGTCCCATTTTTCCCTATTGTCACTTTGTTTTCATTCTTGTGTTGTTTTGATTGCTGTGGTTGGAACCAGTTAGGATTTCGGATCCTAACAGTTAGCATCACAAAGGATAATTGTCTTGCAACCATTAGTGGAACACTAGTGAATTTCATGAATGATGTGAAATGGAACGAGATGGACGTGAATACTTTGCAAATCTTCATCTAGCTTTAGTCGATGAAATTTTGTCAAATGTAGAGGAGAAGAAAACAACAAATGAGATATTAGATCATCTCATAAAGCTATACGAGGTCAAATTACTTTAAGATTGAGAAGTCAAAGAAAATAATTTCTCGATATCAAAATTAATGATGAAAGTTACCATCACAGAGGATAATTGCCTTGCAACCATTAATGGAACACCAGTGAATTTCACGAATGAAGTCAAATGGAACGAGATGGACGCGAATACTTTGCAAATCTTCATCTAGCTTTAGTTGATGAAGTTTTGTCAAATGTAGAGGAGAAGAAAACAACAAATGAGATATGAGATTATCTCACAAAGTTATACGAGGTCAAATTACTTTAAAACAATTTTAAAATAGAAAACTTTATACTTTTCAAATATCATAATCTATGTCAGTGACCAAGCACATTAATAATTTTGACTAATCTATTATCTTGACTCGCATCATTGATTATAAAATAGAGCTATATAAATTTATTGAACTTATTCAAAGTCTCCGTGATTCATATACTTCAACTTATCAACTTTTAATTAATAATTTCCTTACTAAATACCTACAATTGAATAACATTGTAGCCATAATTTTGAAGGAAGAAAATTGACACAAGAATAAGGAAAACAAGCAATTTTGTTGACAGGAAGTTAACACTTTGACAATAACAAGAAGGAGATCAATGAAACATGGCTTAAGTGAGAGTCAAAATCATGGTATATCAAAACAAAGTAAGAAGAATTTAAAACGATAAAATTGTGGCAAGAAAGGTCATTTGAAAAAAGATTGTTGGAGTGTAAATAGAAGGATTTCATTAATTGAAAAAAATTGCTACAGAATTTGGCAATGCTTTGTGATGTGAAACAGCAACAACAATTAAAATTAAGGAAATCATTACTTCATGTATGACTCTTTGACTTGGGAGTTAATTTTCACTGGACCTCTAAAAAAGAATGATTCTATTATTACAAACCTTTCTCATGAGGCCATATATTTAGTTATAACGATTATCCTTTAAACATTATTGGTATTGGAATCATCAAATTGAAGATGTATGACGATATAATTCATACTCTTATGAAAGTACGAAATGTGGATGGCTTGAAGAAGAATTTATTGTCTCTAAGACAACTAGAAGATTCTGGGTACAAAACAAAAGTTATCAAGATTTTGAAGATAATTTAGTGCACGCTTACACCTATGAAGGAGAAAAAATAGGTACAAATTTGGACAAGTTAAAGGAAAGACAATGCTAGAAGCAAAAGCAATAGCTGCTTCGTAATAAAGGATCTTTAATATAATGATATAAAAAACTTGGACATATATCTAAATAAGGAATAAAGATTCATTGATCAAAAGTTAATTCCTAAATTAACAAAGATGTTACTATCCTTTTGTAAGCATTATGTTACAAATAAGCAACATCATTTGAAACCTAAAACATCAAATTCAAGAAGTAAGATTATTCTTGAATTGGTTCATTGTGAAGTGACGAGCACAAGTTCCATCCCTGAGAGGAGCAAAGTAATTTGTCTCTTTGAATGATGATTAGTTTAGAAGGTGTTTGGTGTATCCCATCAAAAGGAAAACATACATGTTCTCAGTTTTTAAAGTGCACGTTAAACTTGGTTTTGGTAAAAAGATAAAGTGTTTAATGATAGATTCATAGAGGAGATCATATTGACAATGAATTGACACATTTTGTGAATAGGAAGACATTAAAACATATTTTAATGTTGCCTATACTCCTCAACAAAATGGAGTGGACGGAGTGGGTAAATACAACTCTATTACAAACAACAAAACAATGATGAGAGTTGCAAGCCTAAATAACACCCTCTGGATAGAAGCAATCAATAATGGATGTTAGATGGCAAATCATATTCCATCAATTATAATTGAGTTAAAAATGCCAATGAAAATATGGACTAGGAAGCTAGTAAATTATTCTAACCTCCATGTATTTGAAAGTTCTCTATTCAAAATGACGAATTTGGATCCAAATTTCAAGAAATGCTTGTTTTCAAGATATGCTAACAGGGTGAAGAAGTATCATTAGCTGGATCTCATTATCTGCAAGGTTATTATCAATAAGGCTATTATCCGCAAGGCTATTATCACTTGGAAGATCCCATTATCCGCGAGGCTATTTCAACAAAAGACTTCTTTTGAAGTACTACTAGAACAAGATGTCCAAGAATTAGTTGTGTCTGAAACTCTAAAAGTCTGTTGATCAGATTGCACAAAAGGATCACGAAATTGGCCTAAGATTATATAATGGAGGCCAATATACCATACTACCTTTTAATTGAGGATAGAGAGTCATTAACTATCCAAAAAGTACTTACTAATCCAAATGTCTCTTAGTGGATGGAAGCAATGCAAAAAGAAATTTGAATCTCTTCATAAAAATAAAATTTAGCAATTTGTACTATTACAATAAGGAAGGAAGCCTATTAGTAATATATGGGTCCTTAAAATCAAGCCAAATATTAACAATCAAGTAGAGTGATATCGTACAAGATTGATAGTGAAAAGATATGCTAAAAAAGAAAAAACTGACTTCAATGAAATATTTTTTACTATTGTTCGGCTTACTATAGTCAAAACAGACCTAATAATGTGTGTTGTATTTGACTTACATCTAAAAAACTAGATATGAAAACTATATTTTTTGTGAAGATCTTGAAAAAAAAATTCTCTAGCTAGAAGATTTTGAAGAAAAAAGAAAAGAAATTTTGGTTTAGATGTTGTAAAAATCTTTATAAGGTCTTATATAGAGGCCTCATGAGCCTTGGATAAAATAACACTTAAGATAAACCCTTAAACATATTTTAAGAAGTTTGGAGATAATAATTTCATTATTTTATTAGCGTATATAGATAACATGTTTGATTGCAAGTCTTAACAAAGATTGTATTAAAGAATTAAAGGCATAAGTGGCTAGAGAATTTTTAATGGACTTAGAACCAATAAACAAGATTCTGTAGATGCAAATTCACTGAAATGAAATAAAAGAAGATTTGGTTTTCTCCGAAAACCTACATATAAAAGGTTTTGTGATGCTTTAAAATGCAAATCTATAAGCCAGTAACTACCTCTCTTCCTGTTAATTTTAAGTTATCCTTTAATATTAGTCCTAACAATGAAGATGAGAGGATGGAGACGTCTCAAGTACCATTTGCATCTACAATAAAGAGTTTAATATTCATTATAATTTATACAATTGGACATCGCACATGTAGTAAGAGAAGTTAGTTTTTGCACGGCAAATCCTGATTGAGTGCATTGGAATGCTAAAGTGACCTTTGACGTTGCATTATAATATAGAGGATCAAACGTTATCGTTAAAGGATATGTTGACTTTGATTATACAGGTGATTCTGATAAAAGCACCCACTATAGGCTGTGTTCATGCTTATATTGAGGTTCTAAACTAACTTTCAAACTTATATTCAATCGTCGTGGCTACATTAACAACAAAAGCAAAATGCTTAACAACTACACACGTCAATAAAGAAGCGGTATAATTGAAAATTGTGTTGGAAATTCTCAAGTACAAATAATAGAAGTTTGTGACAATCAAAATGCTTTGCATGTAGTAAGGAATTCAGCATTTCATCTAAAAACCAAGCACATACGAGTTCAACTTTACTTTGTACGTTAAAAAGTGAAAGAAGAAACTATGAATATGCAAAAAGTCCATACCAAAGACAATATAGCAAACTTTATGATAAAAAAAGTCAACAGTGACAAATTTATTTGGTATTGATCCTCATACAATCTGATGAAAATATAAACATGACAATGACAAATTAGTGTGGGAGTTGATTAGATCTCAATCAAATCTTCAAGTGATTTTATCAAAAGAATTTAGGTGTCACTATATTTTTTTTGCCCTTTTTCTTTTAATCTTAATTGAATTATGATTTTATTTTATTCACCTAATAATTTCAAAGATAAGTGAATCAATAAGCGGTCTTGACACCAATAAAACACCTAAGGAAACAACAAGCTAGTTGCATATTAGTAATTGCAAAATGAGCCCAATATTGTGAAACTGTAAACAGACAGCACAACACTTTGATACGAATCACTGTTGAGCTCAGGGCAAAAATTGTTACAAATCTTCCTCCATACAATGTGTTTATAATTTATAACTAACATTTAAGACATTAGATCATCAGGAATCCATGTTCTCTACACAGTGATCTCTTTTCATCCAATAATGATGGTGTTTAGTAGTGATGGATTAGTAACTCAGTGAAGATAAACATGCAAGTGTTTTCAAACCTATACTCATTCAAAGGAATTACAGCCAACAAAACTGCAAGATGTTGCTGTTTTGGTCTATGAAACATTGCCATGTTAGCATAGCTCTGTTGTTTTACCAGAATATAGCTATCCAAATAAGTATCCTCTTGGTAGGACCTAAACACCCATAAAATATTGGATTGGGGTAATTATGGTTTCAGAATCAACCTATAATTGTATCTAGGTTACCAGGGGTACTTCTCTGATTTGGCAGTGTAGTAATATCTATTCTGCATAGGATATCCAAATCACTGGTTTTTGCTTGGTAGTTAAATTATTATCATCAAAATTGTAAAGACCATTTAAATGATAACCTACAATTAAAATCTTCAAAACTACAGAAAGGAAGGGTGCATAAAAAATAGACGGCACTATATGGGTCACAAAGATATTTGCTCCAGCATACCAACTTAAACAAAGGGTACAAATTCTTAATGTTTAGCTATATGGTGGACTCAACAGAGTGTGGTCTATGGCATTGACAGAATTTACTTGCATGCAACAGAATAGCAAAATAACTAAATCACAAATTCCACCACTTACCTCCTCAAACATTTTAAGTGGACCCCAGTGGTCATCTTGACCAAACAAAAGTGTGATCTTATCCCGGTTCTCCCTCATAAATATCCAATCTGGCGTCTCTGAAAGCTAATGTTGAAAATTCATTGTTAGAACGAACTGTATTTCTGAGTGGATAAAATAAAGGGTTCTCTTTGATTTCAAGTGGTAGAAATGGACCTCCTTTTCTTTAAGTTTTACCAAACATATAAACCAAATCTCAGAACACCAAAAGCAACAGGCCTTCTCAAGGTCTTAAGAAGGTTCAGGAAAACGTCAGTCATGCAAAATCTTCATAAGCAAAAAAGGATACCTTTCTAAACTCCGAATTTGTGAGGAATAGCACATTTCGCAAAATGTGGTACTGCATGAAAATTGAGAATGTCTCTCATCAGTATCAAATGGCTGACAGTAACAATGTGCAGAAGAAAAAACTCAGAGAAATAATATCGTAAGGTTTTTGAAGGGAACTCTAAAGGGTTGGTCTAAACACACACATAATAGTATACTGGCAATAAAACATAAAATCTTTTGGCTAGCATACAAGTATTCTTGCAATACAACATAAAACCTTTTGGCTAGCACAGAAGTATATTTCCAATACAAGATAAAATATTTTACCTAGCATAAGAGACAAGACCATACCTTTACCAACTGACTACAAGCAGCCTCAATAGCAGTATTAGACCATGCTCTTCCTATCAAAGTTAAAACAACCAACCTTAAAGCCCACCTAGGTAGCAAACCCAATAATGCCAGTGTGTAACTGACCAGGACAGACAGAATAAATGAGCTGAAAACAAAAGTTCACAGTTAAGAATGATATTCCCTGCTATATAATGATGGCAAAAAACATAGGATCAGAAGTTACATTTGGGTACTCTATTAAGAAGCATAACAATATGAGATATGCAGATTAATAAGGGTGTTGAAAAAGTAAAGCAACAAGAGAGAAGACAAGCAAAATATGGGACGAGTGTGGTCAAATGTACTAAAGGCATGTGGAACATTACGCCGAAATCTTTGCAACAATAGATTGCTGCATGGATTCTGGATTCACCATTAAAAATGGATATAGAGCTACACAATAATTCACCTACAAAGATACAAATTAATATCAAGAGCACTCTGTTCCAAGTCAAAGTTGAAAAGACAAAAATTTGGACAAATATGTCTGCACCTTCTCCTGAGTTCTTCTTAGTGTTTCAAGAGCCATATAGGCACCGATAGAGTGACCAACCTTCAACAACAAAGGAAATTTGATACAATGAAGATCACAATTTTAGAACTAGAAAGTAAATAGCAATCACTGTTGTTGGATAATCCAGGTTCAAAAATTGGACTCACTATGTTTTACTTTTTAAAAATCAATATGCTGTTAAAAAAAAGTAAGAGAAAGAGTCACCAATCAATTCCTGTAAGAATGAAAAAAAGAAGAAGGAAACATGTTGCTTTTCTTATAGAAATGTCTTGATTCATATGCTCATGAAGAGTTAGTCATTCTTGAATTCAGGAGAAAAACACAAAATTAGACATTGTAAAATTATTGGAATTTGCACCTTACAGCAATATTCACTTCTTATCGAGAGTATTTAATACAAGATATACCCAAAAATGAAAATGGAAATTAAAAAAGATAGTAGACATACCAGTACTATAGGAACCTCGGAATTCCATAGTTCATCTTTAATGAAGTCCACCTGTGAGAATGTTCAGGGAAGCATGATAAAATCTCTCTGCAAGATACTCATTTCAAATGCTCAATACATTAATCGGAATGTTATATTATTTACATTTAGTCAGTATTTGAAATTCTGAATATCGTGATCATCAAAGTTGCAGCAACTTAGCAATAAAATGAAGGCTAAAGTAACTACAATCCCAACGTTAAGGCTAGAAACCAAATAATTCTTATACCGCAAAACTTTATTGACTAAGCAATCAAAACTATAGAAACATCACCTTATGATCGATTTGTTCTTGCAAAGAGAACAACCCACGCTCCCAAGCCTATAACACAACCCAAAAGAAGGAATAAAAACATTTTAAAAAACCGAAAAGAGAAGACCAGAAAGAAACAAAAACAAGGATTTTTCTCACTCTTTGGGTGTGGGAAATGTGGGCAATGGCTGTAATGGACGCTGTTCCTCCAAACAACTCGTAAAAAGATTCCAGAAAATCCTTGTAGAATGCAATAACTCCTGTACACCACTCACAAACTCCTTAATCATCAACTGGAATCTAAATCTACTAAATTACCAACGACAAACACATTACGCAAAAGAAAAGAACCTGGATTTCCAGGAATGAACACAACATGCAGCTTTGGATCATCTGAACGTATCTCCAACAACTGGGTCATGTAACTGACGATTACGTATCCAAATTAGATCAAGAAAAGAACAAGAGGGAGAAGGAAGAAGAAGAAGGAAATGCATATGAACCTGGAGACATTACAGAAGCGAGAATTAACAGGTCGTTTCACCTGGGAAGCCAAATTCTCCATTTCCGTTCCCTTTACAGCTCTGTTCTACTCTTTTCCTTTCTTATAGTTTGTTTCTGGATATTTCTATGTTTTAGAAAAGCTGTCAGCAGCTTCATTCACCTGACTCTGATTCAACTACCTAATCACAAGAAAATGGGCATTTACCTGCTTCCTTTTCATGTTAAAGGTCTTTACGAGAGAATTAACCCCAAAAGTTAATTTAAAGAGTGGGAGAGTTTATAAGCCTATAAATTTTATATTAGTTTCTTTTATTACTAATATGGGACATTTTAAATCGTAATATTCGTCCTTCATAAGGATCAATGGCTTCATTGGTCACGGCCATGTTGGTCACGGTCATGTTATTCACGGCTGGCACTCCCAGGTCACCATTCCATGAGCCACCACTCTATAGGCCACCACTTTAAGATCGGCTCTGATACCAATTGTTATAGGTCTTTATGAGAGAATCAACCCCAAAAGTTAGCTTGAAAGATGAAAGAGCTCATAAGCCTATAAACTTCACATCAGTTTCTTTTATTACCGATGTAGGACATTTTAAACCGTAACATTTCAACTTGCCAACTAGAGAAAATCTGGATTAGCTAAGCTTCCCGATTTTTAACTTCTCACGTGGTCTATATTATTTTTTAAGTAGAAAGAAAAAACTTCCACTGCGTGTAGTTAAAATATTAAGGCGAGAGAAAATATATAGGATTATGTAATAAAAATAAAGATAAAAGAGATATATTTCAATTACTTACTAAATCAGAAAATATACAGAATTATGTAATAAAAATGAGGATAAAAGAGATATATTTAAATTAGTTACTAAGAAACTTAAAAAGAATATTGTTTTTAATTTTAAAATCTTCAGTTAAGAATATTATAGATGGATTAGTCAAATGTTATTAATAACTCATTTCAATTCTTGAAACTAGGTAAATTTGATGAAAATTAATAATTTAAAATAATTATAACAAACTTTAATTTCAATTTAAAATTTTAATTTGTAAAACCACATATTATACTAATTTTATACTAAAAAATAATTGGCAGATGGTTTAGAGGTGATGTTTTAGTTTTACTACTATCATTTAAGTAAGAAAAAATTAAAATTTTATTATTATTTCTATTAGACAGTGGTTTAATTAATTTTAATCATATTTTATCGAATTGGACATGAAAAAAACAATCATAATCCTTTGGATTGTGGATGTGATTTATTACAGGAGTCTACTGGATTGGATAACTATAGAAGAAATATTTTAAGAATTGATTGCATAATTGTAGGATAAATATTATAGAGATTGATTGAGTAATTATAGGAGTTTGTTAGAGTTTTTCTTATAATAGAATTCTATTCAAAGTTTAGTTGTATCTATATATATATGTATAGCTTCCATAAGATAGAGAAGAATGTACTGCATTTTTTAGAAAAATATCATTATATTATATGGTATCATAGGAGTCCCGAATTTAGCTATTATTACTATAGTTATCGCTGTAAATCAACTAGGCAGAGTGGGCATGCATTTCATACAAAACATCACGTATAAAATACATG
>JANSVB020000109.1:5171777-5190777 GCA_025504935.2 Erythroxylum haughtii | reverse complement strand
CAAGGTCACGCCGAGCACTCTCAGACCACCGTGGATTACTCTTCCTCTCCTCGGATTCCGGCACTTATATTCTGCCTCTTCTTCTTCCTCCAGATCTGCATCCTTATCTCTGTTGTGAGCCGCCACCGTCATCTGATGCTTAACACTTAACAGTCCATTCTAGAAGACGCTTCTTCTTCCTCGTCCATTCAATCTAGAAGACTCTTCTTCTTCCTCCAGATCTGCATCCTTATCTCTGTTGTGAGCCGCCACCGTCATCTGATGATAGTAACTCTACTCATCACAGAGAGTTTCGGTTAGAGGTTGGTTTAGATCGGGAATTCTTCTGGTACCGAGTCCATGGCGGTCTCGTTAGATACGAGCAGTACTTGATGATGCATCGTGATGGGTAAGTGGGTCTGGAATTGATTGTGGAGAAGAGCTGGGTGGCGTACGACGGTGGGTTCTTGAGACATGATGGGTGTGCAACTAAACTGAAACACGACGATGATATTTAGCTGATCTGGAGAAGATGGAAAAAAGAGAAAGGTGCGATGGAGTTGAGAAGAGAGAAGAGAGGGGAGAAGAGGAAGACGATGGGAGAAGAACCGGTTATCACTCAACCGGTTCTTGGTTAAACCGGCCGGTTCTCTGTTAAACCGGCCGGTTTTTATATTCCAGGGTTAATAATTAAAACCGAACCGAACACATGGCCGGTTCCGACTATTTCCGGTCGGACCGGCCGGTCCGGTCCGGTTTTAACATCCTTGCTTCTTATGCAATTGCTTCTTGGTTTCAAGCACAATTCAATTATGCTTTCAAGCACAATTCAATTATGCTTATCATATTGATGTCCTAATTTAAACAACAACATGTGATTTCCACGCTAATATCGTACTGATATGATGTATTATGTTTGTATTTTTATTGATTTTGATAATAAACTAGTATTCAGATAAAAATTTAGAAGTAATGAAACTCAAACAAAAAATTGAGTACCAATTCGATTGAGAAATCTAACATAATAAAAAGAATAAAATGTTATTTATTCAAACTAAAAGTTTCTTTACCCAAAAATAGTAACATGATAATCTTATGAGTTGGTGATAATACAGGCATGAAACTAATAAAAGAAACTCATCCGCTGTCCTTTATTTTATTTAATGAACCTATGGCTACGGTCACTTACGTCCTTAGCTATAAGGTTGACGGTGTAAAAGTCTTCCTGCTTTAACTATGTAAAGTAGCGATTGTGAGTTTTGACAGTCTTCGTCTTAAACACTTTAGGTTTATGGTTGACGCCATCTTCAACGTTATTGGTCTTAGGTTACTTGGCCGGAGTCCTCGGTATATACCGAGTTAGTTCGTTAGGTGTCGTGATGAATGAATGCTGACTATTGAAGAGTTAGGCAAGCCAGAGAACATTTGGCTCTAACTACTCGCTCAGCTAATGATTAATAATTTAATAATAGTGGCGGCGACAATATTGAAAAGTATACTCATGTAAAGATATCTCTAAATAACGCATAAAAGTTTAAGTTAGCAGCCAACTGAGAATAATTTCTTCATATCAATATGAGGAATTGGAGTTTGATTAGTATAGGAAAGAGAATGAAATTAAGTGAATCCTAATTTACTCGGTTTTGATATCTAAATTCAATCTACACGCTAATCCATAAATGTATTAAGCCTACAGTGTCTTGACATCTTAAAAGAATATGTGAAGTATAAAATAAAATTCCAACACGAAATATTAACTAAACCTACAAATGCTCTGAACAAAAGTATATATCGTCCAATAACTTCGTCGCGGTACATGGTTACTTGGAATTGCTGGGCATTCCATTTGTGAGAGAATTAGTTGCCGCCGATGCAAAGGTCCCACGGGAATGGAAAGTGAGGTTAGTACGAGCACACAACGACTTGGCCTGGTCATATGTTCTGACTAGCAAATGATCATCTGCTCAATTTCTTTTTCTGATTAAAATATCTTCTGGCAATCATCCTTGGAAAATTTGCAACACCACTCTGCTTACATTATTGAGAGAGATGTAAGAATGTGGCCATATTCTAAATATATTAATATAATTAAAGAACCCTATTTGGTTCATATTTCTTAATTAAAAGTGAAATAAATCTCAACTATTTATTTTAATAACTTCATGGATGTACCATATTAAAAATTATAGATATATAAATTGATTCTCTCTCTAAAGGTTATATTCAATTTTTCATTAAGTTTCTATATCCATAAGAAAGTTACGAGAGAAAAACTAATTTTAACTAAGAATACAGTAAAGTTTTTTAATCTCTTAACGATAATGACATCTTTCACATTAGGTATATAATATTACATTCTTATGAATTATGACAATTATTTATTCAAGATCCTAAAGTTATGAATATCAATTTTGATTTTATGTCATAAAGATCATATTTTTACAAGACACCTAGTTAATTGTATAAAGGTTAGACTTGGTAAATGTTGTATTAAAGGATGTATTATGAATGTCTATATGCTTTGTTATTTCTTTCTTAATTACGTTATAAATAGACGTGAACCTTGTTATTTTTATTATTATTAGTATATTTTCAGAAATTATAAAAATTATTATTTAGAAACATTACCATGTATCTTGTTGTTTTGCATTCCTTAACCGATATACGCATGTAATAAGCGAGAAACTTCAACTGTTGATATAAAAAGTTAAAAAAAGTTATTATAATATAAATTGTAAGGATTCATTACAAATAGTGTCCATTATAAAACACCTAAGGGTGCACTTCTAAGAAGCAAAATATTCATCAATTAACAAAAGTAACACATTTAATATATGGTTAAAAAAAGTAATACAAAATAGTAATACCACAGTGCATGTATAGCATACAAAAAATATCATATACAAAATATCATTACACTACATAAAATACATCAAAAAGAAAAAATGTATGATTAATTTTCAGAGCTCTTTATCCTTTGATCATTCTAGCCTATTATCATTATTGAGTGATATTATTTTGATGTGTTTGTGCCCTAAATTATAGTTATCTTTTAATAATGTGTGTTTTGCAATAGTAAAGTGATTTATGTGAAATTAAAATTAAAATAATTCTTACTATAAAATATATATTTCTAGTTGATTCACTAAATGTGACACTATATCTTTAACATACCTTTCTCTTTTTCCCTCCTTATTATTGTTCCAATGCTTTTTGAGTTTGTTAAACTACTTTTACCTTGCCCTTTACTACCTTTTGCTTAATACTTCTAAATTAAGAGAGTAATAATGTACTTATACCAATAGTTCCTCCAATTGGCCTCTTTCAATGAGCATTTGAAAATTTTCTCCTAGAATTTGGAGCTTCACTTGAGGTTCTCATTCTAGCAATTAGAACTCCACAGCCTTTCCTTTCTTTCCTTTCCTTCTGACTCACTCTGTCTCCACCTTCCCTTCAAAATTTGCTTCCCGCCTCTCTCTCCCTGCTTCATGGCTGACCCATCTGACCCACTTTCCCGCTCCACTGAAGACTTTCCACCTTTATCCTCTGCTCATCCCCACACCTCTCAAACTCCCTCGAGCGTAGTTCCTTTGGCTGCCCAAAAAATATGGAAATAGGTCGTCGAGGACTCCATGGCTTCGTCTCTTTCTTACACGCCACCCAGTGAAGTCGATGGGAAGCTCATCGTTTGTCTGGACTTGGACATCCTTCAAGCGGGGGTTGTTAGTTGGAAGGCCACCCTCGTCGGTTTTTTCCTTGATCAACGCCCAACCTTTCCCCTTATCCAGCGATGGGCCAACAAGTTTTGGTAGAACAGAGGCCTTACAAATGTTCTATTTTCTGACGATAACTTAATCCTCTTTTCCTTCTCCTCCACCTCTGTAGCTGCAAAAATCCTTGAGGAGGGTCCGTCGCACTTTGGGAGTCAGCCACTGTTCCTGCAAATCTGGCAATCAAGTCTTAAACTAAAAACCATCAAAATTCAAAATCTCCCAATCTAAGTTAATTTCCATAATGTGCCATTGGAGTATTGGACCACACAGGGCTTAAACCAACTAGCCAGCTTCATCGGTAAGCCTTTGTGCATGGATGAAAACACGGCAACAAAGAAGAGAATAGGTTATGCCAGTCTTTGCGTTAGTATTGAGGTGTCCAAGGAATTACCTACTGAAATACCGATTATGAGGCTTGGGCCTGAGAATCAATTATGGGAGGACAACATTGTTGTTTCCTATCATTGGAGACCTCCGGCTAAAGCTCAAAATACTGTTTGGAAACCTGCGGGAAAGACCTTTAAAACTGGCACTTACTAGGAACTAATGAACCTAGAGAACGCTGGCCAGTCAGCTGACAACCTAACCCCTGCCCAACTAAGTGCTCTGCAGTGTAAGCCAAGCCAAGAGGTTAATACTCTTGATGCTTATCATATAGTTACACCAGTGAATCACCAGGATATTCTTTCTTAAACTCAATTATTAGAGCCTTGTGGGGCCACTGAGGTTGTGACTACCGCTATGCCTAACATGCCCAATTCTGGTATTCCTGCGAGCTCTCCAGTCATGCCTGATGTCTCCTCAACTCAGGCTAATAGTTCTACCAAGGAGATAATGGCAAGTTCTGACGAATTATCTATTCCTTCTCCAGGCATTAATGCAGATGAGAATAGTGTGGACTCACAATCCATCACAAGATGAAAATCCCAACGCGGCAAGGGTAAAGGCCTCAAAACTCCATCTTCTTAATATGTCCATTTTGGCGTGCAATGTTAGAGGAATAAATTGTCCTTCCAAGCTCCTTCCAAGTTGTTGGCTTTAAAGGACTTTGTCTGGAGAGAAAAACCTCTTTTGATGGGCTTGCTTGAAACGAAAATTCGACTGGCTAATATGAATAAATTACAGATTTTGGGTGCACAGTGGAGTTTGTTATCCAACCACAGTCACCATGCGTATGGTAGGATAATAGTCTGTGTTAATTTGGATGAGATTAAGGCTGACATTATTGAGGCTATCGAGCAGGCCATGCATCTTCGTATTATTTTGTTGCAAGGTAATACTAAGTTCTTTGTCTTCTTTGTGTAAGCTAGCAACTTTGAGTTCCAACGTCGAGATCTATGGACCTACATTAGCCAAGTGAGTGGCACAATCAACAAACCGTGGCTTCTATGTGGGGATTTCAACACTATACTTTACACTTCTGAGGCTCAAGGGAACATTAGCTTGAGAAACTACTCTGTTGACTTTCTGACCTGTCTAGCGCAAGTGAAGTTAACGGATCTCAAATTCTATGGCCATTTGTTCACGTGGTATAATAAACAAAAAGCAAAGTGGTTTATTCGAAAAAAAACTTGATCGGGCCCTTGTCAATGATCTTTGGCTTCAGCTTTTCTCCCATAGTTCAGCCCGATTCTTGGACCTATTATTCTCTGACCATACCCCCATCCTAGTCTCTAACCTGATAAAACCTATGATTGTCCGTCACCTATTTCGGTTCAACAACTATCTTACTGAAGCTCCTGGGTTCGTCGAAGCTTACATGAAAGGTTCTACGCACTTCTGTCGCGATACTAAGCAATTCACGTGCCTCCAGAAATTGAATGTCATTAAGCAGGAGCTTAAACTTATTCATTCTATTTAAGGTCCTACTGTAGTATATGTCAATCACTCTAGATTGGAGTTGGCTAGAGTTCAGTCTCTCTTATCTTCCAGTCCTGATAATCAAAACCTCATCGATCAGGAGAAGCTAGCCCTCGCCATTTATCTTCAAGTTGTTAACAACCACTTCTCCCTTTTGCAGCAGCGAGCCCGGATTAATTGGCTACAAGATGGGGACAATTGCTCTCAATTTTTCTTCCATTCCATCTTATCTAGGAAGAATCGTAATAAGATTCTTTCCATTACCTCTCCTAATGACGATGTTATCCATCATCCGAAGCTTATTCAAGACGAAGCCTTCAACTATTTCAGCTCCTTACTTGGCATGGAGACTACTACTCAGGTTACTCTTCGAGATTTGCAGCTTCTTAACCTTACCCGTGTGTCTCCTCTTGACATGGATCTCCTAATTAAACCAGTGGAGGATAGCGAAATTGAAAGTTGTATTTTTGGGATGAATGGTCAGAAGGCTCCTGGGCCGGATGGTTTAAATGGCTATTTCTATCAACGATCTTATGTCATTGGTGGTTTTGTCAAGGAAGCCGTACATGAATTCTTTCAAAATGGGGTGCTGCTTAAGGAGATTAACCGAACCTTCTTATACCTGATTCCAAAAGGTGCTAATCCTTCTTCCTTTTCTGATTATCGCCCCATCTCTTGCGCTAACTTCATTTACAAGGGATCTCTAAGATTTTAGCTGCTAGATTGAAGAAAGTGTTGGCTACGTTGATTAGTAACCACCAAATTGCTTTCTTGTCTAATTGATATATTGGCGACAACATTCTTATTGTCTAAGAACTCTTGAAAGGATACACTTCCTCTCATAGCCCTCCGAATTATACCTTGAAAGTTGATTTCCATAAGGCTTTTGACAGTCTTAGTTGTTCTTTCTTGAGATTTACGTTGGTGGCTTATGGTTTTCCAGACCAATTTATTAAATGGGTCATGGAATGCATTTCCTCTGCGTTCTTTTCGGTATTGATTAATGACTCTCCTACTCGTTACTTTCGAGCCACTAGAGGTGTTAAACAGGGCGATCCCATTTCCCCGTATTTATTTATCTTGGCCATGGAGGTTCTCAGCACTATCATCAGGCAGAAGGCTCTTTCCACTCCGCTTTTCAAGTATCATTCTAAGTGCAAGAAAATGGGACTCACTAATCTGTGCTTTGCTGATGACTTGCTTCTTTTTTGTCGAGCTGACTTGGCATCTATTCATACTTTTATGCAGGCTCTACATGATTTTAAACTTATTTCTGGATTGCAAATCAACTTGACTAAAAGCTATTTTATGTTGTCTAAAAGCATTACTGGCTTGGAATCTTCCATTTCAGCGGCCACGGGTATGTAGCTGCACACTCCCCCTCTATTATATCTTGGTCTAGCAATCTCGACCAAGAGACTCAACTATGCTGAGTGTCGTCCTCTCTTAGAAAGAATCCAGAAAAGAGTTACATCTTGGGTGAAGGTAAACTTCAACTTATTAAATCAGTTCTTAATTCCTTACATGTGTATTGGTCCTCCCACATATTTTTAGCTCAAGGCATTATCAAGGAGATTGAAATGATTCTTCGGAAATTTTTAATGGAGCCATTCCAATGGTACTCAGGGAGTGGCTAAGGTGAAATGGTCTGATCTTTGTTTTGCCAAACAAAAGGGAGGGCTTAATATTCTTCCCATTAAAACTGCTAACCGTTCTTTGATTCTCAAGCGCTTCTGGTGGATTTTGGAGGACAAGAAAACTTTATGGATTAAATGGTTGCATTTTTACTTTCTTAAAGGACACAGCATCTGGGCTATTAAATCGAAAGCATCACACTACTTCTTTCACAACCAGCTCTTGAAGTTACGGGATGAAGTTCAGCAAGAGACCTCTTGCATTATTAAATTGGTCGGTTGGCTTCTTTACAGTACGATAATTAGCCAAGTCGGGGGCCATTAATTCACCAGTTAAACATCTCTAGAGCTTCCTCATTATTCCCTCTCAAAACTCGGATGCGGGCCTTCATAGATGGAACTTCCTGGACTCTTCCTCGAAGCCTATGCCACCTTCAACCAAACTATTCTCCTTCTCCACAGGAATCTGATGCCTTCTTCTGGAAAACTATTCCTATTGCCAAGCTGACCAATCGCATCATTTGTGACAACTTGCGTTCTCATCGAGCCATTGTTCCAAAGGCAGCCACGGTTTGGAGCAAACATCTAACGCCTAGACTGTCGTTCATGTTTTAGTTAGCCATTCAGCACAAACTATCCACAGTTGATCGAATTCCCTATGTGCAGATTGACCAACGTTGCCCCATGTGTTCTCAACAGTTGGAAACATGTTCCTATCTCTTCTTTGAATGCCCATTTAACAAAGCTATATGGGAACATGTCTTTACTGTGTGTTCTTGGACAGATCCAGGGTTGAATTTTGTTAATATTACTACTTCTTTATCTATACCTATAGCCACCAACAGACCACTTTTTATTGTGGTCTTGGGAGTTTACATTTATTCGCTATGGTGAGAACGTAATTTCCGACGTTTCCAGAACATAGCTTCTCCAAAAGAGAGCCTCATCTCTTTGATTCTGTCTGCAATTCGAGAGATTGTCTTGGAAAAACGAATCCAATTAATGTGTAGCCCGTCTATCTGCTCTGCTTTACGTCTTTAACATGTTGCTCTGACTTGCTTGCTTGCATGTGTACTTTTGGTTGGTTTCTTCGACTTTGCACAAGGTCTCTGGTTCTGGCTATGGAAAGCTTTAACATGTATTTGTCTGGAAGTTACAGTCCCTGGTTTACTTCCTTTTCATTAACTTTTCACATCACTTTAGATACTGTTGTGTCTTTTGCTAAGGGTCATCCATTGTTTCCCCACTTGTACTTTTTATTCTTCTTTCATTAATTAATTCCATCTTCTACTTTCAAAAAAAAAATAGAACTCCAACTATAACTACTCATCCATCAGTTGGATTTATCCATAAGTCCCCTTTCAGTAGTAGATTTTTAAGTTGGAATTAGGTAGCCACTAGAAGTACTTAAATATTGACTTTAAACATAAATAGCTCTACTTAATTTTGGTCTACTTTTTTTTCTCTATCACAATTATGTAATGTATATAATTTGATTCAAATGTAGTTAATAAAATTAAAAACTAATAAATTTGAAATGAGTACATGAAATACTTCAACATCAACTTTCAATGCAACGTTTTTATCTTTAAATGGGTAGCCTCTTTTATTATCTCCAACCTTTTAACAATTTTTATATATTATCTTAATGCCAGCTCTAGACTTTTTATTGCGATTCTTTATCCCTTCCTCAATTCTTCCCTTTTTTAATCTTTCTTGCATAAGGGGGTATAATAAGAATGTGATTCACTTGTTAGGTCTATTTAAAGGTTCAATAAACATTGCTTACATTCTTGATTAATTTTCTCTTTTTAAAATAATCACTAATGTAATAATCAAGGTTTAATCTAATGAAACTTCTAGTAGAACTAAGATGCTTATATAGAATACCACTGAGCTTAAAAAGCCTATAGCTACATGTTTTGGTAATGAAGTCTACCATATAATTATCATAATAAATGAATACTTCAAACTTGATACTCTCATTACTCTTAGATTGAAAATTTTTTGAACAAATGAAAAAAAGCCTTGATGAAATCTATCAAAAAATTAAAAAATAGAGCAAGTATCCAAGCTTGCTCTATTTTTTTAATTTTTGGATAGATTCATTTATGCTCAGTCTTGCTAGTTCTTGTTCATATCCTAACAATACTAATAACGATGTTTTATTCTATTAAATGTAACATTAATAATCAATGTCTAATAATCTATTAATATGTTAATAGTAACAATCTATTTAGAATGTAATATTTAATCGATATAACACTAATAATATATTAATAGATAATAGTACTAATATATTAATAACGTAATAATGCAACTTCATTACGTGAAATCCTTAAGCATATTATATGCCTTAGTTCTTACTTCACAAATATATCTATTGAATGTCTATGAAATCTTGTTATCTACAATTTCACATTTAGGTCTTGTCCTTATAAAGGTTTTGAAAAATATCTTAGGTGACTTTGACATGAAATCAATAAGTGCCTTCTTAGATAACACCTTCATTTCTTCTACTGTTTCTTTAAATTGCTATTTTACTATACTTTTGACAACCATTTAGATCAGATTATTATACACTTGACCTTTATGTTTTTATACCCAATTTGTATACACATCTTGCATACTTATAATGCTTAGTATTATAGTAAATATGATTTAGAGCATCCATTTTTTCCTTCAAAATAAAATAGAACAATTGGCATTAACTAATAGTGTATGCAAATAGTTATAACAATATATACAAACATAATCATGTATCATATGCTTAAACGCCAATAGTTTCTTAAATTACAACTATAATTATTAACATGATTTCAAACAATTATAACAATGTGTAGAAACAAAACAATGTATGCAAAGATGATATCATATACATAGTTAAGAATTAGCATTTATTAACAAATGTTTATCGTTAAGTAACCTTATGATGATCACTTATAATAATTGTTCAATTATTCCTATCAATCATAGTAAGATTTTCTATAAATAAAGTAAAAAACTAACTCCATAAAACGTATTTTTCTCCTTCTAACACTTCGCTAGCAATATGAATTTTTTGTTGTTGCATCCAATTGTTTTTAATAATGCTTCTTCTAAGAATGTCTTTTTAAAGCAACCTCATAACCTAATGATCCACCTACAACTAGTTGAAAATCCAATCCTTAAAGCTTCAAACCAATATAGAATCTTTTAAAAATTACATTCTTCTTCCAATTTTGTCTCAATAGTGAACTGTCTATTTGGATTACTCCTTCATATAATGGTCATTCATTTAGTCTCTTAACGCATTCAATGCTAACTACTTTACCTTGTAATGTTGTATTTTTATAATAATATTAGCATATTTCTCATTCATATCACCCATCATGTCTTTAACATTCCAATTTAGAGTCCTCTTAAATTTATTTAATCACTTCTTAACAAACAAATTAAAAGTGAGTGCCTATTTCTCATAGATCTCCCACATACATAATCTGGTTGAATTGCTTCACAATAAAGGTCTTCTTAGTGCTTAATTAACCCTCATGCATCATCTATAGACATCCTAGCTCACACTAAGCTTCCATCTTTGTGATAAATTCTATTCCAACATATGTATTACCCACCCATTATAGAATTTCTTTAAATAGATTATTTGAATTCTTTAATTCAAGCTACTAAGATAAGCATTTAGATTGTATCCAATATATTCAGTTTTTCCCTTTTTATTCCCTATAATTTCCTAATTTTTGGAGTCACTTGAATATGGATGTATAACAACCTTATTAGGATCTTTATATTCACTAACTAAAACTAACCTTATTTGCATATTTATTTCTCTTTTTCTTTGTAACTACATATTCATCATTATATCCGCATAATTCATTGTCATTTGACTCATATTTTACTTTAATAAGTTCATAAGGAACAAATCAAGGTCATTGTCTTTGTCATTGTGACCATCTAATTATGTCTCAAATTGTTTATCATTGTTATTCCTATTTCCTTCTCTTAACAAGTTTGTCATATACAATTCTATCTAATCTTTTTCTCATCACCCCATTTAACCCTTCATTATACTTATGGTTAAATTAAATTTAACATAATCATATCTAAAGGCCTTCATATCTAAAATCATTTGCAGCATATCCTTATCATGTATTGTACCAACCGTTCTAATTACTTTAAATGATTGTTCTATATATTTGTAACTGATCCCTCTTATATGACAATTGTCATATCTTGCAACGTATCTAATAATTTTTAACATGGATAAGAAATTAATGCCTATATCCAATTCTTCCACTTTATGTCCTTTTTTTTGTAAAATAATGCTAGTAATTTCTTCCAAATTCCTTGGATATAAAGCTTTATATTGATCTTCATCAGCACATAAAAGAGCCATCCATAATATAGGCCAATAAGTTTAAGACTGTTGAATAGAACAAAAGAATGATAAAAAAGTTAAAGATTATATTAAATAAATTAATCCATACCCTCACTCATGGACGGATCCATATTAGGGGCAAGTGTCCCCACTTGCTCCCACTGCCTCCAAAAAATTTTATATAAGAAATTATTATTTTAAGTTTTGATTTCATAAATCAAAACTTAAAATTTTACCTCACTGAAAATAAAATTTTGTCCCTACTTAAAAAAATTTCTGGATCCGTCCCTGCCTTCACTTCACTTTTTCTTTTCTTAGTGTTGTCTTTCTCAACAGAAGAAATTTGTAGAACCTAAAACATTATATAAGATGATATGTCAATAAAATCACTGTTGAAATTAATAAAGTTAATATTATTGTGATACTTTTAATAAAATTTAAAGATTGTAATATTTAAAATAATTTCTTCAAAAAATTTCAATCCTTTATCACCTAAATCAACCATAAATTTAGTGATCATAGTTGAAACAAGTTTTGACTAAAATGTGAATTCAAATGGCATGTATATCATATGAATATCATGGAGGGTAGAGTCAACATTTTTTTCTTCTCTCTTTCAACCTTTAAATTAAAATTTATTATGGGGTTTGATTTGCTTTTCATCATGAAGGTACCTCCATAATTCTCCCCTTCCAGAATAGTCTAATTAGAGGGGCATGAAATACATCGTTGCACAGGGAAGAAAAATGTAGACATTCCAGAACGAAACGAACACCTTATAATTAGAGAAAACACGTGTCGCGACCTTCTAAAGTTGAAAATCGTAGCCATATTTAACGTTTTCCCATGTGTGAAAGTAAAGTAACCTTGTATATGCATGCATGTGTCCTCAAGACAAATCTGAACTCATTCATCACAACGTTGTTAATTAGGAGCTAGCGTTGTCTCCATTTTTCGTAATCTAGGTTAAGATTGTTTTACCGGAATTACATATCATTAGAATATCCTTATTTTAATAAAATTGGGAAGTTTCTGTCTTGGTACGCGATCCTTGTTAAATAATAATACAAAATACCCCTTTCATTAATAGGGAATCCTAATTAATACTCCATGTATTACAAATTAAACCAATTCGGTCTTCACCTTCTGCGATGTGATGGGGTTCTGTGCATATTTATATCATGCCTTGAGCATGCCAACATGTTTACTATGAAAAACCACTCAGTGCGAGTAGAAGGGAATTTAGTGTAGTTGATGGAAGCTTTTCAATTTAGGATATGATATCCCGTAATATAAGTCTAATGTCATCAATGAACCAAATATCTGTACTTACGATTGATAAATGTAATTTGGGGGGAAGAAGAAGAAGAAGAGATTTTTAAGTGGTACATACTAAATTTTAATATTATTAATAATATAAAATTTTCAGAAATTTTTATATAAATCTGATATCATAAATTTAAGAAATTTTAAATAATAAGGGCATATATATATATAATTGATTATGATATGAATTTCTTAAAATATGATCCATCCTATTGTAACTTTTTAAGTTGTTATATTTCTAAAATTTAGATTTTCTAATTACAATAAATGTAATGAATATTCGGACTCAATAATTCAAATTCAATGATTAAATTAGTAAAATATAATAAGTTTTTAGTAAACTAAATATTTATTTATTGGTTGAATTGTGAATTATTAATTAACCTTTTATTAGCACAAATATCTCTCCTTTGTGTAAATGTCCTCATAACTAAAATTAAATGTGCCTTATTATTTAGAGTTAGATTTTGTAATAAATGCAGACTTATAAATTAATGAATAGGAACAAACTGGTAAAGCAAAACAAGGAAGCTCTAATTATGTCATCCACAGCCAAAAAGAATGAGGGAGTGTTATTTATAGAAAGACCATGAACACCAGATGAATCTAATTTACAATGACAGTGTACCTGTATAACTGTATTAATAACTGCCTCCATTTGTTGAGTGACAAAAACACCCTTCAATCTTCCCTTTTGAAGCATCCCAAGAAACACTCCCGTCCCTCACCTCTGTGTAAAAAATAATGAGGAGGCGTCCCTGCCAAGAAATCCTCCAATCCAATGTTTTTTCATTCCACTATTTATTCTCTTCTTTTTAACTAAAAAAGAAAAAAACACGACTGCTCTTCCTCCATCTCTATATATAGAGTTATTATGATACCATTTCTGAATGCAAACCCTCCATACCTCTCTGTCTTCTGGTGCTTCTTCGGTCTCAAGTTTCTGCGGATATTTTTCATCCATTCCGCAGACTCATTCTGAGATCTTTCACCACAAACCTGTTATTCACTGAAACAGAAACAAACAAGGTTTGAATTTGTTTTTCTTCCTCCCTAAATTCTCATTCTCTCTGTTTCTTCTTTTTTATCTTCCTGAATTCATCGTCGTCATCTGAAATCAAGTTCGTTTGTGTTATCGGAACAGGTTCATGTTCTTTTCCTTTCTCCTTTTTCTTTTCATGCCCACCTCCCCTTTTCTTTCATTCTTTTTCTTTTCTTCTGGGTCTCTCGTTGTTTAGTAAGGTGGTGATGTTATAACGAGTTGTTTTTTACCCTTCTTTTGGATAGTTGCAGGAACTTTGGCGGGTACATGCTCTTTTAGAGATAATAAAGGATGTTAGGAGATCTCCTTACCAGATGCCTCGTGTATGTCATGCTCATTTTCGTTTTGGTTTTTCTTTCTCTTTCACTGCACACCAGAGATTGATCGGTTGGGGTCATTACTACAGGTTGTTTTTTGGGTATGCATACCCAGCATTTGAATGCTTCAAATCTGTGGAGAAGAACAAGGTCGACATTGCGGAACTCAGATTTTGGTGCCAATATTGGTATGCCTGTCCCTTATCCCAAGCTTGAACTTTAGGAATTTCTTCTTTTGTATAGATGATTCTAAGTTGTCGTCAACTTTGCAGGATCATAGTTGGACTTCTAACCGTTTGCGAGAGGGTGGGAGATATATTTGTATCATGGTAAAGACCAATCCTTGAAGATAAAATTATTCACTTTGCCATCGTTGCTCCTACATAATGTTGATAGTATGTGATTTTTCTGATGATGTAGGCTGCCTATGTATGGCGAGACAAAGCTGGCATTTATTATATACTTGTGGTATCCAAAGACTATGGTATGAAACAGTCAATTCAGTAAAAAGGGCTGTGATTTTCTACAATTATGATGGTGAAAACTTTATGTTTGATACAGGGAACTTCTTATATCTACCAAACCTTGTTAAGGCCATTTGTGGCGAAGCATGAAACAGATATTGACAGGAAGTTACTGGAGTTGAAGGCCAGAGCCTGGGACTTGGCTCTCTATTACTGGCAGAACTGCACCAAAATGGGCCAGAGCACTTTCTTTCAGATTCTTGAATACCTGGCTACCCAATCCGGGAAGTTGAAGACCAACGGTTCTGAGGTACGTTTAAAATCAGCTAACTTGTTCTCTTCCCAATGGCGTTCATACAGACACGACAAACCTCGCTGCAAGCGACATCATCTGCATGCAACAACTTGGAAACCTTTATTCTTGCCAACACCATTCAGCAATTATTTACCCTCAGCCCACAAATCCATTGAGTTTCCGGATCCTGTAATTTCACGCATTTTGTCTCCCCAGTTCATGACAATGATTATTTAAATTTGTGAGATAATTGGCGTGTCTCTTATTCCATTCATTGGCTACGTCAGTCAATTTGCTTGTCCCTTTTGTATATTTCACAACTACTATTTACAAAGTCTCCTGTAAACCTAGTGTTTTCGTCTAAAGCTCAATAGTTCACATCCAATATATCTCTTCTCAATAAGCTGTTCTATTACAATCAAGTAGACACTCGTCACACATAAGCAGGCACGAATGTCACAATTTTCCCTCTGGTGTTTAATAAATCACAACCCTATGTGCTATGTACACAAACAACACTAACCTTGATCAAACTAGCACTAAATTGCTAATTTGCAGAAAGCCAACGGCTATGAGCCTAGTGGATCTCCGGTTTCTTCACCAAATGAAATGGGGTCGGCGGGAAAGCAAGGTAAACGGCCACCACGACCTCCGATGTCACAAGGACCCACCATGAGCCGCTCACTCTCATCAGAGTCACCCAAAGTCAACCGTGGATCAGTCCAACTCGACAACCAAACTGAACATGTACAAACATTCAACGCAGACAACATCCCCGACGGCGACGTCAATGAGAAACTCCACCAGTTCCGCATGAGGCTTCGTCGCTCTAACCCCATCCACAACTAATACAAAACCCTAAAACGTACATCATTGTACAAAAGAACCCAAACCCCAGAAGCAATTTTTGTTTCAATCTGTATTTCTTTCTTCTTTTCCGAGTTCCTAATTGAATTCCATTCCCTCTTTTTCTTTTGTCACGTATCACTTATTTTACATTGTTTGCACATGTGAAAAAAGCACAAAACCTGAAGGGAAAAAATAAATAATAAAATTAAGCAATATGACAATAAGTGCTATCTGGTCAAGTGGACCCGAATGGTGGTGAGGATCCGATTGATAGCTCCGGTGATGAATCGAATACAATCACTAAAAGGATTGCGAACAGAGAATTGGAGCCAGATTCGACGAAGAAAGTGAGTTCCGGACGAACTCGGCGAAGACGACATGGGCTGAAGGTAGGCCCAAGCCGCTTGCTTCACTAGGTGGTTGCGGATAGATAAAGAGCTGCCGACGCCGGCAGCGGCCGTGGGAGAGTTGGCGGCGGGGTAAGGAAGGAGATCCTTGAGGGAGGTGTAGGTTAAGGAGGATGACGTAAGAGAGATCAGCTCTAAGTCTAACGACATCGGATGACCAGAGGCAACACCGTGTGCGGAGGGAAGAGGGAGGCTTGAAGTGTGGAGGGGTTTGGACGGAAGAGTAAGTTTCACGGGCAGCATCAAGGTTGTCGCTGCTATGGAGTTACGGCGACGGAGATTTGACTGTGACGTCGGTTCTGATTCTTCCATGGAAGCGTTTATTTAAGTCAGCTACCAGAGAAAACTCAAACTCAAAGAGGGCGAAAAAGGAAGAGGCTGTCCTGAGAGAACTTGAGGGACTATATAAGAGGATGTGCGTGCAACTCACGAGCATTGTTAAGTTGGTATTTTCTTTGCCTGTTGAGTGTTGAGGCGGTGGGGACTGATTGCTCCTCTTCTGGTCCCGTAGACTCTTTCCAAGTCTGCAACTATTGTCGTATATTGTTACTTTATCAACTTTTTGGAATCGATAAAAAAAAAACAAGGGGAAAGATGGCTGAGGAGTTGTATCAATGGATCAAAGTCAACATCGAAGAGGCATGGTCAACAACGTCTTCGTGTTTAGACCGCGCTAAAGAATTGACTAGTTTTTGCACATCACATTCTAAACACGGATGCATAATAGAGCATGGTTGTTTTCATCGTCACGATAACAATTACCAGGAAAAAGCAGGAGGAGTTAACATTAATGGTGTTAGAAAACTTTCAAATTTATAATAAACAATCCTAACTTCTATTTTATTTTTTCTTCTAATTTTTATTTTTATGTTAATATAATTATATTTTTAATAATTACATATTAGATAAAAACTTAAAGATAAATTTTTTAATTTAATAAATTTATTTTAATATCTTATATAATATTTATAAACAAATTGTTAATAAAATTATTTTACTTGATTTATAAATTAATATTTATTTTTAATATATTTTAATTATGAAATTAAATTTTATTTGAAATTTATATATGTTGAAAATGTAATTATATCTGTTAATAATTATTAATTTAATTACAAAATTTAAATTAAATTATTAATAATCAATATATTAAATTATTAAATAATATATATTTAATTTATAATAAATTAGATTATAAAAAATAGAAAGAAAACAAAAAGCTACCTTTTATAGTTTTCGTATGTTCTATTGAATATGGGTCATTGTGTTAATTGGCATCAAGCCTCTCATGTGTGTACCATTTGTTTTTTCTGAACTCTCTTATATTGTGTTCAGCATAATTCACACGCTCAAATAGTCGGTAGTCTTCGCACTGGAAGTAATGGCCTCTCTTGGATGTATACAGGATTAAACAAGAATTGTTTAAACGACAGATACATGATACGCTCGCTCCTAATTAGGCTCTGGTGGGTTCCCTTTCCTAATAATGTATAGCCCAGCCCAAAACCTGCTTTTCTTTTTTAATTCTTTTCAAGTAACGGGCAGGTTCGACTTCGAGGAAACAAATGCAAGGGGACGTCATTCGTATGTTGTTCCTTTAATAAAGTTTACGCTCTTTCAAACCAAGAAATATTAGAGAGAGAAGAAAAACAAAGGAGAAGCAACTTCTCTGTCCTCAGTCGCATCGCTTATTGTGCTGTAGTTAGTTGTCAGCTTGGTGCAAATCCATATTAGCATAGAATAAGATTTTTTTTGTCTAATATTACCCTGTTTTATTTTATCTCATAAATTTTAATCATTTATTTTGTGAGACCCACGTGAAGTCCACGCAGGATCTACACAAAATTCATATAAATAAACGGCTGAGATTTATTAAACACAATAAAACACCATAATATTAGACAGAAAATCTGAACTCTATTAGCATAACTAAAATGGTCAATATTGAGCGGCTCTCAGCCTTACACCGATAGCTCTATTTAATATTTGTTTGAAGTTTAACAGATTGCCACTACGTGATCGTTACTTGTCAGATTTGCCAAAAATCGCGGAGAGCTAGTGCCTAGTTGGGTTTGTTCTGCAATGTCCCGGCAAATTGTCCACCAACTCACATTTGATTTGTGTGTTCATCTCTCTTTGTTTTCATTCAATTGCTTATCCTTCCGATATGGTGAGCAATATCAAATCGAGGAAATGAATATGTCGAAATCTCAAAATTTTTCTTAAGAAAAAGGAAATATATTGAGATAAGTTGGAGCTTGATAAGGTTAAGTATTTCAAGACTGTGACCGTTGGTCCTAGGTACATCCTATGATGTTACTTGCCCTTTAATTTTAATTGTATAAATCTATTACTATCCATAAATATTGGCACGTGTGTAACAAATGTAAAACTATTGCATTAAATTTGGAGCAAAGTAACAAAAGATTAACAGTTATACTTTAGATTCTATCCAACCCATGCCTCAATTATGATCTTGTGAAGTTTCAATGAGAACCGAATCTTTCGTATCAAAACCGGAAGATTCGTGAGATCCGATCAAAGATACCAGCGATTCCGGGGAAAAAGTAATCTCTAACAAATCGAATGCAACTACTCACATGATCACTCGGAGAGAACTGAAGCCAGAGGCGACGGAAAAAACTCGTCTCCGATGAGTTCTGCGACCCCGACATCGGCTGG
>JANSVB020000109.1:5152636-5164640 GCA_025504935.2 Erythroxylum haughtii | reverse complement strand
TAGACCCAAGGTGATTTCAAGGAAGAGTCTTCAGAAAACGCTGCAAGGGTCAGTAGAAGGGCAACTCTTAATGATTCAGCTCTCAACACCGCTGGAGTATCAATTTCAACAGATGCGTTTGACGGAGGAACAAGGTAGTGTATTTGATGAACTTAACGTGTTATTGGCTAGTTTTGCAGAGGTATTTAAGGAGCCAACTACATTACCTCCAGACCGTCTATTCAATCACAAAATCGTGTTAAAGGAAGGAATCAACACGATTAATGTACGACCCTATCGCTATTCGGGGGCGCAGAAGAACATTATCGAATAGGAGGTGCAGAAGCTAATGCAACAGGGATTCATACGGCACAACTATGGACCTTTCGCTTCACCGGTAGTTTTGGTGAAGAAGAAGGATAACTTGTGGAGAATGTGCATTGATTATCGGGAGCTGAACAGGTTCACGATTAAGGACAAATTTCTGATTCCTCTGATTGAAGAACTGTTAGATGAACCGAACGGAGCAAGTTGGTTCTCCAAGTTGGATCTGCATTCGGGTTATCACTAGATCCGAATGCAACCCGAAGACATCTCCAAGACGACGTTTAAGACGCATGAAGGGCATTACGAGTTCTTGGTGATGCCCTTCGGTTTAACGAATGCTCCATCTACATTTCAACGATTGATGAATGAGATATTCAGACCTCACCTTCGGCGTTTCATTCTCGTTTTCTTCGACGATATACTGGTTTACAGTTCGTCATTGTCGTCCCATATAGAACATTTGTCTTTGGCATTACAAACTTTACTGGATAAGCGGTTGTTCCTCAACGGAAATAAGTGTGTATTCGGAGCTTGACAGGTTGACTATTTGGGTTACACTATTTCGGAAGCAGGGGTGGCGACTGACTTGCACAAGGTTAGGACGATTGAAGAGTGGCCAGTACCACAATGTACTAAGGATTTGCGCGGATTCTTGGGAATTATAGGTTATTATCGCCGATTTATTAAGAATTATGGGACCATGGTTAAACCTTTGACGGAACTATTAACTAAGGAGAAAGCTGGACAGTGGACATGGAACAGGGGAGAACAGAGTATCTTTGAATCCTTAAAGAAAGCCATTACGTCAGCACCGGTGCTCGCCCTACCGGACTTCTCTAAGCCTTTTGTTGTTGAAGCTGATGCTTGTGGACAAGGAATTGGGGCGGTATTACAGCAGGATGGGCATCCCATTGCCTACTTGAGCAAGGCATTGGCACCGAGACATTTGGGATTATCGACATATGAAAAGGAGTTCCTTGCGGTGATTAAAGCCATTAAACAGTGGCATCACTACTTAACTCCTCGATCGTTCATAGTTCGCACGGACCACCGTAGCCTAAAATACTTGTTGGAACAACGATTAACTACCCCCTTCCAACAGTCTTGGTTGCCGAAGCTCTTGGGATACGACTTCGAGGTGCAATACAAAAGTGGCAAGGAGAATGCGGCAGCTGACTCTCTTTCTCGTATAACGAGTGCGGAGATGTTTTCTATACCCATCTTTCAGGTCCACAGTGAACTGTTGGAAGAAATTAAGCGAAGCTGGTACGATGATACGGTTATCCATGGGTTAATACAAAGTTTAGAAGGTGGCAAGCTTACGACTAATACCTACGAGTGGAAGGGAGGATTGTTGCGTTGGAAGGGAAGGTTAGTGGTGGGAGCTAATCCACAACTCCGACAACAAATCATCAGTATTAGTCATGACGATGCCATGGGGGGGGGGGGCATGCGGGAGCGGTAGCTACAACGAAGAAATTACAGACCCTATTTTTTTGGAAGGGCATGGAGAGGGACGTCCGCAATTATGTCCAGAATTGCATGGTGTGCCAAAGGAACAAGTTTGACAACGCTGCCTATCCGGGGCTCTTACAGCCCATTCGAATACCCGAAGGAAGTTGGAGGGAAATTAGTATAGATTTTGTAGAAAGATTGCCATCGTCGAGGGGTAAGTCGGTGATATTGGTGGTAGTCGATAGATTTACCAAATACGCTCATTTTATTTCACTTAAACATCTGTATTCTGCTCATGATGTTGCTGAATTGTTTCTCAACTATGTTTTTAAGTTATATGGGATGCCTGAATCTATCATTAGTGACCGGGATCCGGTGTTTTTGAGTAAATTTTGGCAAGATCTCTTAAGATTACAGGGCGTTAAATTGAAGCTGTTGACTGCCTATCACCCTCAAATAGACGGTCAGACAGAGGTGGTGAATAAAGTTATGGAAACGTACTTACGTTGTTTTTGTAGTGAGGCACCGCAAAAATGGGAGGAGTGGTTGGTTCTGGCCGAGTGGTGGTACAACACGACCCACAAGGCAACCATCAATTCTACCCCATTTGAGATTCTGTATGGCTATCCACCTCCGGTGTATACACTGTATGTGGCTGGGGATTAGAAGATTATGGAAGTTGACAAGGTACTGCAGAATCGAGAGGCAATGCTAAGTCTCACTCGATTCCATTTACAGAGGGCGCAACATCGTATGAAACAGCATGCTGATGCTAGACGGTCTGAACGAGAATTCCAAGTGGGTGATTTTGTTTTGTTGAAGCTACAACCGTATAAGCAGTTTTCCCTACGCCGCAGATGCAATCAGAAGTTATCGCCGTTGTATTATGGTCCTTTCTGTGTGATCCAGAGGATAGGGAAGGTGGCCTACAAATTGGACCTTCCGGCCCATGCGACGATTCACCTGGTCTTTCACGTGTCCCAGCTGAAGAAGGCCCATGAGAATCAACCACGAACAGCTGCAACACTACAGGAGTTCCTAATGCCCGTGGAGAGGATTCCAGTGGCAATATTGGATCGCTGGATCACCAAGAGGAATAATCGCGTCGTTACTCAATGGTTGATTCAGTGGTCGGATGGGGAGAAAACAAATGCCACCTGGGAATATGTTTTTGATCTGCAGAAACGTTTCCCGGAAATTAATTTGGTTGACAAGGATGTTAAGGGGAAGGGAATTGTTACTGTTAATTCGGACGGTGAAGGTTAGGAGGGAGAGGACGAAGAACTAGCAGCTGAGGAAATGATGCGCAGCATTTTTACGAGCTGAGGAAATGATGCGCAGCGTTTTTACGACAGGAGCAGGGAACATACTATACACGCGGAGCCATAGAATTACTTTTCTGTATTAAGAAACCATATATTCACATGTTTTCTATCGTTGTAAGACATGTTGGTTGTTATGGAAACATTCTCTTCCTCTCTGTGATTCTTGTCTCTCTGTTTCTGTGTTCTTGCTTTTCTCTCTCATTCTGTGCCCAAAACGTTCGAAATCCTCGTACACCCATCACACGTTTATTTTAACGTAATACCCATCTTGTTTCCGAACATCAGATGGATTAACACGATAGAACACAGGTATAACAATCATTTTTTGGGTGTCGTCGCGTTCAATATTACTCTTAAAAAGTTCAACCGAACACCAAGTGGAAGGCCCTTAGGTTTATGTCTTGCCCTTTACGAAAGTCGAAAGAGCATCGTAAAGATAGAAAAAGTTATAATGAGTGTCTTCACCTGTGAAGCTGATAAACAAGTAGTACTTCCGCTGCTGGGTGGCCGTGGGGATCAGCTGAAGCTACTAGTTTTTGAGTTTTGTAATTTTATGAAGTGATCAGTATGCTTGTGGGTCATCTGTTGGTTCAAAATGTAGATAAATAACTGTGAGAGAAAACAATTTATGGTTTCAGGCCAGCAATACAGAAAACCACAATAAAACATTCCCAAATATAGTTTCATACCATAATTTACGAGTACATATCTGTTCTTGAGTAAGCTATTAGAATGCGATACGAAGAAATCCAAGTCTTATCAACTATCCTCCTTCCTATAGATGTAGGATCGAGCAAATGACAAAAAGGCAATGAATCCAATTGCACTAAATCCAGCAAGTAACCAGTAAAAGTAATCAAGATGTGCCCGATTGACGTTGTCAGCAAACCAGCTCTCTCTGCCATCCACACATGTTGCCTTGTCAATGGCAGATACAAGAAAGCTGCTCAGAAACGAACCAACACCAGTAAAACTGAGGTAGAGTGAGATGCCTACACTCTTCAACTCTTTTGGAAACTGATCGTAGAAAAATTCTTGAAGACCAATAAGGCTAAATACGAAAGTAGCACCAGACAAGAAATATTGAGGTACTAGCCACCAGAAGCTCATTGGAACTGTAGCATTTGGCATGTCAACCATCCCATAACTCTTGGCAGTTTCAAGTCTTTTCCTCTCAACTAAAGCTGCATTTACCATGCAAATAATGGAGACAAAGAGACCAACTCCCACTCTTTGAAGAACTGTAATTCCATTTGAATTCCCAGTCAGTGATCGTGCTATAGGGATGAATAATCTGTCATATACAGGAACGAAGAGGATGATGCCAACTCCAATAAAGCATTGAAGTGAAGCAGCGGGAATTTTGAAACCTGAGAGAATGGTTCTGTCCATTGTGGCTCCTTGTTTTGTGAAAAAAGTTGTGGTTTGTGCAATGAGAACTGCATAAACTAAGCAGGTGGTCCATATTGGAATAAGCCTAAACAACGCCCTTGTGTCTTCCACATCCTTAACACTGCAGAGCTTTTGGCTGTCTGTCAAACTGTTCGGTAGATATAGCGCTTTATTGAGGAACCTTTGAAGATGCAAAAATTGCTACGTTAGCTGAATTCGTATCTAGATTATGACACATTAAGGAGTATCTATGTACTATATGCAATAAATTTCCATGAAGATGAAGATTCTACTTCATGTGACTCTCTTCTCTAAAATGTCCAAATGATAATAACTAAGAAAAGAAGCATCTGTCTTACTTGTATTGTTGAGAACTTTGATGAACTAAGTAAGCTTCCACTTCATCACTTTCCATAACTGGACTACTGGCCCTGTTCCTGAAAGCTCTCACAATCACCAAACCAATTCTCAGGAAAGGATTTTTATCCTTCTTTCTAACACTATACCTATAAGTTCTGTTTCCAAGAAGAAATAAGCTTAATGCAGCCACCATCATGATACATGGAATTCCGAACCCAATGCTCCAATCCAAGTTATCTTGAATGTAAACTAAGGTTAAGATGGTTAGGAGAATGCCGACAGAGTAGCTAAAGTAATACCAATTGAAAAATGAGCTTTTCTCTTCACTCTCCTTGGGATTCTGACTATCAAATTGATCAGCTCCAAAAGCCTGTATGCAGGGCTTGTGTCCAGCCTGAGCAATCGCCACCAGGTATAAAGCGAAGAAAAAAAATAGGTTTTGAAAGACAGAGGGTGTGCATGAGTGGTTTGTTGCGGTGGCTTGACAATTCGAAGCTTGAAGAGAAGTTAGAGCAGCAGAAATGGTCAATAGTCCTAGACCCTGTGACAGTGGTAAATCAGATAAAATATATGCAGAAACCTCTTTTTATAAAAATAAAATATATTGAAGGTTAAATATATTTATATTAAATGAAGCCAAGTGACCAGAGTTAATCCAATATGTTAAATGTAGTAGAGATACATTAACAGCAATTGCATACCAAGATGTAAAGGATAGATGAGAGGACAACAGTTGAGTAACATCCGAGGAAAGAATCTGCAACGAGTGCTCCTAAAACTGGAAGCAACATGGCAGTGCCTCCCCATGTATTCACGTTGGCTGCTGCAGTCGCTGTGGACTGACCAAGCGGACCCATCATGTACATTATCAGATTTGCGGATATCCCATTAAAGGCTGCCATTTCTGCCACTACGGCACCTACGTATATATGTATACAAAACTCGATGGTTAATTATAACTTCTATTATAACTAATTGTTATAACTTCTATTCATTACCTATCACAAAAAGCGATGCTCTCCATCTACCAGAGCTGCTTCTACGAGCAGGTTCACCTTTGTGGTCAGTGTATCCATCAACAATGTCTTCTACTAGAGGGCATTCGGTACCAGAAAGTTTATCCATCACCCTTAACACTACGTCTTCTCAAACTTCACTAGACTGTACATTTGCTTCAACCACATATGCTTCTTTTCTATATATACCGCTGCATATGATATAAGAATGAATATAAACTGAAGTTTGACTTCTGTCCTTACTTGAGAAAGTAATAATTACCGTCAAATCTATTCTATGTGACTACCAAAATGTAGATTGCTTTCTGTCCTATTTAATCCGGAAATAATAAGTATGTCAGATTTATTTCTTACTTTCAGTTTTGTCCATAACTTTCAATACATATTGAGGGGTTTAGAAAAGACTAAGAGCAGAGCATCCAAATATTTAAACACTTTAAGCGTCTTACCTAATAAAAATCCTCCAAAGATTGCACTAATAAATTCAAAGGTTTGAGTTTCGTACCGGTTGAAAAATAGTACGAAACTTGCTTCAGTGGTACCGGTTGGTACCGATAATTTCGAATAATACCGGCCGGTATCGACATACTGGCAAGTACCATACACTTAAAAATTTAAAGGGTCTTTTTTAAATTAAAAAAAAAAACCTTAACGATCCCTCTCCCTCTCCCTCTCCCTCTCCCTCTCCCTCTCCCTCTCCTCTCTACCCACTCAAACTCATCTTACTCTCTCTAAACTCTTGCCTCATTGCCACCCACAGCATTCAACATTTTCCTGCAACACCAAAAGAAAAGATTACAGAGGAAGACAGAAAGAAAAGATTGCTGAGCAACACTCAAATTCTTCTCCACTCTTCAAAAGAATGACAGCCAAAGGAAAACAAAGAACAAAGTTTATTTTCAAAAGAACAAACAAAATAAACAATCTGTCACACTAAAAGGGCAAAACAGAAACAAAAAATAAAAAAGGAGAAGAAGAACGTAAAAATTGAAACGACGCAGAGTGGAGGTGAGTTTTAGTTTCTTGGAAGAGAGACACGGCAGAGTTTTGAGAGTTTGAGGAATCTTGAGAAATGAGAACCACTGAGAAGTAAAAAATGAGCACTGATGTGATTACACACACGGTGCTTAAAAAGCACTTATAAGTTACAACGAGAATAGTCGAATTTTTCAAAAACAAAAGAGAAAAGAGTCAAAATAGTTAATTTTTTTTAAAAGTAATTGATATTCTTTTTCTATTTTTTAAAAAAGTAATTAATGATGTATTATTTTTTTATCATATTTGTTAATATTATTTGATATATCTAAGAAATAGCATAGTGTTTAATCTTATATGAATTATTTTAATTTATAAATTGAGATTTATATTTATGAGTTATTTTAAATTAATTATAATATATAATTTTTTAAAATATGACTGATAAAATTATAAATTAAATTACAACACAATGTATTGAAGAATAATTTTGTAATTTTAAAAAATTTAAAGATTATTTTATAAATTTTAAAAATTACCTAAAACAGTAAACAATATTAATTGATACTGGTACAAGATCGTACCAAAATTAAATCCTGCACTAATGTATTCATCACATTGCTACGAATATGTACAGCCTGACTTTGAGGGAGAATGGCCAAATTACATCAAGAGTACGGGTACAATTTGTAATTTGACGAGTTTGCTCAATAATTAAATGACTTTACTTCCACTTCATTAATTCATTAAGAAAAGAAAATGAAAGGCAAACATAATCATCAAAGTTCGACTAGAACTTCCCACCACTAATCAATGTGGATAGGCGAGTCATCGTAAATGCAACACAAATAGCTAATCACAAGCGACGGATTGCTAATCAGATTCCTCATTTCCTCTGCTCCTCTTTTTAGTGTGGTGGATAAAGCTCCAAATAATATTATTTAACAGTGCAATTGCTTGTGTAGTGCAGCTAACAAAGGCTGGAATGTTAATTTACTTCTCCATGAATGCAGGCAGCTTCTCTCGCTGAACTACAAGTTGGTGCCTTGATTGTGTACAGTGCAGAAGAAAACGATCATGACGGCATAGAATTTTTGCGTTGACAAACTATCTCCCAAGCCCTGCCATCTCAATAAGGCTCTTAGCTAATTAAGGTGAATCATATCCCTTGAGTTGGATCGATCCTTCAAGAATATTTTATACATTACATTTAAGTATCTGACCTTTCTTCTCTATCAGTGGCAGCACGCAAGGCCTTCCACACAGGGACCAATATCTTCAAGGGAGGGCGTAATTTCTGAACAATGATATTGAAAACATATAAATATGTTGAGTAACCCATGAATTGTCATCTTTCGAACATTATGAGGCCAGAATTAAATCCCACATACAATTTTTGACCTTTTTCATGCTCCTAAATCCATAATTCAGCCAAAATTTCCCATGTTTTCAAGTATACTTTATACCTTAAAAACCAATATCTGGTCTTCTTCCCCACACAGAATTAGACACAAGCTCCAGTAACAAGTAACTGGAGTGACACATTCCACCAGTACAGGTTTCAAAATCTTGCTGATTGGGATGAACCGATGAACAGTTCTTCCACTGCATAGAATGATAAAAGGTTTTATGCAAGGAAAACAAGACAGATAAATTAAACAACAAGCTACATCCATCTACATGTATGCTTTCTTAAATAATTTAAGCTTGAAGAAGAAATGGAAGGAAAAAGGATAAGAAGGAACCTTCTGTAATGTGTTTGGAGTTGAACACCAAAAGATGGCATGATCAACATGGATTCTGAGTCATTAAGACATGAACTAAGAAACAGAATAATTTAAGATTTTCCCAAATTCAGTGGGTAATGTGTAGCCCCTTGAATTTGGATGCTAAATTAGGAATACAACAAAGACTCAAAGCCCAAACTAGGTGGACCACGAAGCAAATTATCACCTTTGACAATAGATCTCCAAATCATAACTTTGACAAGGGTTGCACCAAGCAGAAAGCTCCAGAAAAAAATGATTATTGATCCACCCTGTTGATCAACTTTCCATATCTCAGATACCATGACAAAGGAATCAAGTACTAATGCAACAATGAATATTGCATAAAGGGAGCGCATGCAAACAGGTAAATTAAAAAGTCAAGAATAGAATAGAATTGCTATTCCAACATAAAAATAACAATTAAAAATAGTGATATAGGCTTTCCAAGGAAGCAGGAAGATGTAAGCACTCCAACACCATCAAATAAGCTGGAGCAAGGTTTTAAATAGTAGAATGTGGGGGAAATTCATAGCAGATTATCGCAATTATAAAGGACCACAGCAGGCCCAAATAGCGGTTGCAGTGGTTTCAAAAACTGCAGCACCTCAAAATTTAAAACTTGGATAGGGGGTTTTACTCTACACTTGGATGGGTTAGGTCTGGCGTAGTTCTATACTTTCCATTATACCAAAAAACAAACAAGTTAAGCCTCAGCATACACTTGAAAGTAACCAGCGTTCAACTTTGGTAGAATACAGAATTCATAAGAAACATAAGCTAAGCCATACCTTGTTGAAGAGGATCAGATAAAATGTGTTTGTTACAAGAATCAGAACAAAGAAGTGCAGGAGGAAACCCTTTAAATTGCTCTTACGAACTACAACATGGTGCACATCACATGATTGGCAGGGATACTTGTGATCATGCAGATAAATGTAACTCTTATCTACAATTTGAAATTCAACCATATTCACTTATACCTGCAATCACGAAAGAATAATCAGCCACCACATAAAAAGCAAGTAATGCACTTAAGAGATTCCTAATTTCCATCAAACATCCTCACATTTACATTGCACTCAGAAAAGTTCCAGGCCTCCATTAACTTAATGAAATATTAAATTCAAATTGAACCAATTGACCTCAATACATGTCCTATCTAAAACAAATAATATCAGCTAACATAAAATAATAATTACCAGCCCGAGACCTGATTAGCTCTGGACAGGCAACCCGAAGCCTAAACAAACCTGGATAGGCAACCCAAAGCCCAATCAGGCAATTCATTGTTTACGTGAGTTTCTGATTCATTACCAAAACACCTGTATTCTACTTTTATTTCTCAGGAATTTATTAGATTTGTATGCAAAATTTTGAATAGATCAACGTCAACCAAAGTTGGACACTGCAAATTATGTCAGAGGCCACCAACTGAAGAGAAGAGGAATAAACTTTCAGTTTCTAGTAACCAGACATGAATAAACTAGTGAACATGAATAATAAACATACATGAGTAATAAGCAGACTCAAGGAACCAGTGAACAGTAACATTTTAAGATAAGGTGAACACAACAATGACTAAAACAAGAACAATACCATCGTAATAAATGTACATGCATGAACTTAAAATTGAATAAGCTAAAACAAAGAAAAACATAACTCAGAAGAAACTGGAAATCAATGGAATATGAAACCCAGAACAAAAACAATAAATTAAATAATAAAAATAAAACAGAAACATAGTAACCAAGAGAAGAAGAAACAGAGGACAAACCCAAAAGTCAGATGATGCAATGCACACCTTAATTAGGTGAATTTGCGTTTTTATGACCGACCATTAAAATTATACGTCTACTGTCTGCAACTTTAACTCGCCATCAACTAATGAGAATGACAGTAATTTCACCCACAGCCAATTGAATGTTATCAATGGAGGGCCTATGTCTATGATATGTGGGGAAAAGTACCGGGAAGCAGTACATGCATAAGACCTAATTTCTAAGCAAATCGAGCAGATACATAGCAATACTCATGCCAAGATGGTAATGAAGGAAGAAACTGGGAAGAATGAGTACTCACCAGTGGAGATCAACGCAGGAAGCAATCTGTAGCAAACACTCTACAACCGAGCCCTGGAATCCACTGAGAAGTAAGCAATCCATACAAAGTTTTACAGTACAATCAAGGACTGATTACCTCGTACATGGCTTGAGAGAGCATGCTTAGACTACGAGCGTCGGTCAAGTTCTCCATCGGCGACTCCTTGCTCCAGCGACGCCAACCCTAATCGGGTAATATGTCGAGGAAGATACAAAAAAAAAAAGGGGGGGCTAACCCCAAGGCGTTGGTAAGTTCATAAGAGTTTTCTTGGTTTAAGCGAGGTCACGAGTTTGAACCGTCCTCATGTATGTAGCTGTTTAAAACTTAAAGTTAAAACTTGACCTCTTACAAAGAATTTATCCAACTCAAGCAGAGATTAGTCTAAAAATAAATAACTTAAAAATACCTTATCATAATTAAGACTCTCTTTAAATGCCTCTTAGAAAAAAAAAGAGAAAAAAAAGGAGGGCTTCACCGCGATTACCACAATGTTATCGATTTGTTTGTACTGTTGAAATTTTTAAATGTTATCGACGACATCGTGTTTCTGGTTTTTGTAAAGGCTAAACCCTACCGCTTTTGAGTAGCTTGTAGGAGAGTTATCTCTCCGCTGCTGGGACCAATGTTATAAATACTGTATCGGGTTCAGTATCGAATTAAGCTCTAGAATGGAACTGTACCGGTACTGGTTAGTACCGGATACCGTTTCGAAAATTTTTTTAAATTTATAAAATAGTCCCTAAAATTTTTAAGAATTGCAAAATAGTCCATATTGGTATATTATGCAGTTGTACTGTATACTTTACTAATTTACTGTTTACATCAACTATGCTTTCAAAACTCTTAATAATAAATAATAATGACAATTGATATGAAATAATAATAATTTTTAAATATTTTACATATAAATAATAACCACAATTAATATAAATAAAAAATAATTATCATCGTACAATTATAAAATTAAGAATAATACAAAGTATTTAAAATATTACAATAATAAAAAAATATTTTTTAAATTTATAAAATTATCCCTGAATTTTTTTAAAATTACAAAATAATCTATTGTCATATTATAAAATTGTAGATTATTTAATTTAGTTTTTTTGTTTATATCTTACTCATTTTAGTTTCTATATATATCTTTATTATATTTTAATTATTTCTATATATAATATATATCTATATATAATAATTATCTAAATATAATAATTAATTGTAAAATAATAAAAATAATTCAAAATTTTGAATTATTAATTATTTTCTATTTTATCAAAATTTTGAATTATTTTTTTAGAATTGTTAT
>JANSVB020000109.1:5087854-5116566 GCA_025504935.2 Erythroxylum haughtii | reverse complement strand
ACTTGATAATTCTCAACACCAAAAATTGGAGGTGAAAGAGATGATGTACTATTGGACATCATATTGCTACTATCTCTCGAACACTCATAGATCCTTTAAGATCATAAGAAGCTCTAACACCATGTTAGGTTTTAGAACTAGAAATTAACAAAAAAGTAGAGTAGAAAAGAGATAATGTAAGAGGCAATTTATTGATGGGTACCATTTACATTAACATTAAAGGCCTAAATATATAGGCGATGACATAACAAACTTAGCTAATATCTCGGTAAAGATTAACCAAACAAATCAAAAGTTTAAAAGTTTAAATACCTAAGAGAAAGTAAACAATCCAAACAAATTTGGATAACTCAGAAAAAATATAACCACATTTTAAACAACTTTGAATCATTTTCCAACACTGCCAACTTTTTCTATACTTCATTCATATGCCTTGAATTGTCTGAACAAAAGAACACATATTATCCTCTTCCTCATATCCCAAAGCACACACAATAGATAACAATCACAACTAACAAACTATATTCACTTACCAAAATGATACCAAATGTAATTATTTAGTATCATTGACATAAAATATGGTGTATAGAGTAAAACAATAAAGGAAAGTTAATTCAACTGTAAAAACTTTATGCTCACTTCACTACCACTAAACACGTCATGTATTTTTTGCTTACAAAATGAACTCAAATAAAAAATACATATTATATTTTTTAAATAATAAATGAAAAAAGTTTATATTATGTCTTTAATTTTCAAATTTGAATATATCAACCTTGAACTAGTTAATTACTAAAATGACCCTCTATTGATTTTCTGTAAAAGCCCCCACCAGAAACAAGTTTAATTACTTATATGATAACTTCAACATTTTATGAAAAAATAAAAAGGGACATTTAAATATACATCTTCAAATATTCCAATATAGGTCATTTTATAATTCTAGCTATACATTGTCTATAAAGGACTTGTTTTAAAGTGACACGAATTTATTTAATTGTTATGTCTTCTAATTAAACCGTTGAATATAAATCATTAGTACAAGTTGATATTCATTAGGAACCAATATGTATGAATGGGATCCACTAGCACTATAAGTTACCAAAAAATTGCTTAGGTTAGAAACAAACCATATTTTATATAATGCTAAAGCTCCGGTCTTAACTTTGTATCAGTATCTTCAGAGAATCTTATTCTTGTTTCTAATTCCTCCAAGATATAAGAATCGAAAAAATAGCTTTAATCCACTTTTCACCAATTTTAGGAATGTTGTATTAAATTTGGTTCTGGTACGGTACAGAACAAGTATCAATTAATACTGAGTAATTTACATCATATAGTTAAGAATAATTATATCAAAATATCATATAGTGAGAATAATATAGGTTTATAAGTATTACAACAAGAGTTCGTGCTAAAGAACAAAATAAAGTAGAAGTAGAACCTAAAATAAAAACATTTACAAATAAAAGTTTTATATTTATATTGCATACATAGAATTTAACATATCCATTAAATATAAGTGAAATTCAAAGAAAAGAGAAAAATGGAAAATCCATAACTTCATTCAATAGTATATATGCTCAAATTGTTTTGACTCTAATTTTCATTTGGTACAAAATCATCATCACTGTGAGGAGTCTTATCATCCATATTATTCAAATTCATTGCACCAAATGACATGTAATACTTTCTCTTCTAAGATTATCTTCCATGTCTTTCTCATTTTTAAAACTTAATTTCTCAAAAACTCAATTCATTAAAAGTTTGATGTGGTCAAGGTAAATTAGATCTATAAAACTATACTAGTTTAAACTATAGAATAAAGAGATTCTCTCTATATACATTGTTTATATATAATACATCAGATGACCCACTATGAGATTATTATATGGATGATCTATCAAATGTCAGTGATTAATCTCATTATAGCAATGGTGCAAATATCCTTAGACTTGAAGTACACAAGGATATCTTGGATACTAATCCTATGCTTTGACACCATTTCTTGTTGTCTCAAGACAAGGTCACTCATAGGGTGGTGATTGGATATAACTATTAGTATTCGAAGATAATTGGGTGGCCAATAAAGGATTCACCACTCCTTATAGAAGGAGATGATACCTACGACCTCTTGTCGAGGTCATTACTCAGTAGACTCTAGGCAGAGTAGTTATATGTCATGAAGAGAGTCTTCAATGATACATAAAGTAATGAGATCCCCAGGATAAGAACTAATATCACTTGGTATAGTTGTGACGTAGTCATTCTAATGGAGTTAACACATCGCCCATACTCCAAACCAAATGGGGTTTGGGATGGTAAAGGGACGAATTACATGGTAATTATCTATGGAAAGGTTTGTAAGTCAGATAATTAATTATCGAAGAGTTTATATGTTAATTCATTTACATTTTGGTAAATTGGCATCATGAAACCTTTCATGATTTGCTTGGATTAAGAGTTAATTCAAGTGACATGAAATCATTCACGATATGCTCGGATTAAAAGTTAATTCAAGTGCCCAAAATAACCAGGGACCTAAGGGTCACACGCATAAAAGATTGGATGAAAAATATAGTATGCATGGTTGTCATTTAAGCAAGTCATGATCATGACTTATAGGTCATGATCGTGACCCACTTTATGATTGGTGGTTCATAAATGAGTTCTTCACTTATGTACACACAACGCAAATTCTACCAAAAAATACATTCCATTGAGAGGTTAAGAGTCTAGAAGAGTTCTGGAGATTGAGAGGAGTGATCTTGGGGATTGTTCATGCAATTTTATGCAATTGTTGCATGTGTTTAATTGCATGTAACTTGATTATAATCTAACTCTTGATTGAGCATCTACTTGAATTCATATTGTTCGGTGCTCTAACCGCCCTTAGACATTGTCATTCTCCATCTTTTTGTGCTCTCAAAAGGCCAAAGAAGGTGTTTAGTATTTGTAACAACCCAAACAAGTAGAATAATTAAGAAAGGAGGAGATGTCCTTAAGGTACACAATTTTAATTACATGTTCTTTCAATCCTTTCTATTACATACATATGATTCTGGATTTTCTAGGGATGTTGTGGCGTTGGAATTTTGATTCCAATGCTTCTGCTGCATAGCCATGCATGAGATGCATGGACCCATATCTTCCCTACAATGGAAAAGCTAGACTCTTACAAATGACTTGGAGCCATGAAATCCGAGATACAGTCTATGTATGACAACCAGGTTTGGAACTTAGTTAATCTTCCTATTGGGGTAAAACATATTGAAAACAAGTGGGTTTTCAAAAGGAAGATAGACATAGATGGAAATTCGACTACTTAAAAAGCACGACTTATTGCGAAAGGTTTCAGATAGATTCAAGGAGTTGATTATGATGAGACCTTCTCACATATGTCTATGTTTAAGTCAATTCAGATCCTTCTAGCAATTGTCGCTTTTTATGACTAGGAAATATGGCAAATAGATATCAAAACTGCTTTTCTAAATGGAGATTTAGAAGATGATGTGTATATGACACAACCATAAGGTTTTGTGGATCCAAAAGTTGCAAAGAAAGTGTGCAAGCTTCAAAGATCTATATATAGATTAAAGCAAGCATCATAGGGTGGGAACAAACACTTTAAAAAAGAGATCAAAAGGATTGATTTTGTTAAGTATGAAGAAGAACCTTATCTGTACAAAAGGATTGATGGGAATACAATAGTCTTCCTGGTGTTACACGCAGATGACATACTTCTCATCAGGAATGACACTCCTTTATTGGAGTTCGTGAAGTCCTCATTGATGAAGGTATTCTCAATGAAGGATTTAGGCGAGGCTACTTATATCTTACGCATTAAGATCTACAGAGATAGATTTAAGAGGCTCATTGGATTTAGCTAGAGTACATATATTAACAAAGTGTTTAAGAGGTTCAATATGCAGAATGCCAAGAAAGGTTTCTTACCCATGTCACATGGTATCCATCTCGGCAAGAACCAATGTCCTTCGACATTTGGTAAGCTAGATGTGATGAGTAGAGTTCCATATGCTTCAATGATTAGCTCTATCATTTATGCCATAATATGCACTTACCCTGATGTTTCATACGCTTTAAGTATGACTAGCAAGCAACAAGCTACTCCAGGCTTAGCACATTAGACTACAGTCAAGAATATCCTCAAGTACCTGAAAAAGTCTAAGGATATGCTCCTTATCTATGACAAAGATTCTGAGCTCGTTGTAAGGGGTGACACCAATGCTAATTTCCAGACTGACCATAATGATATAAGATCACAATCGGGGTATATGTTCATCCTCAATGGAGGAGCTATAAGCTAGGAAAGTTCCAAACAAAAGACCATAGATGATTCGACCAATGAGGCCGAATACATAGATGCTTTCAAAGCGGCCAAAGAGGGATGTTGGATCAAGAATTTCATTTCCAAACTTGATGTAGCTCCTAATGTCGCTGGACCAATTGAGCTCCATTGTGATAACAATAGAGCTATTGCTCAGGCGAAGGAATCTAAGTCACACCAAAGGTCCAAGCATATTCTACGATGATATCACCTCATATGAGAGATCGTAGAGAGGGGTGAAGTAAAGGTTTGCAGAGTTGATTCAGTCAAGAACACAGCCAACCCACTGATAAAACCTCTTTGTTAAGCCAAACATGTAGTTCACTCTACTTGAATGGGTATTAGATACATTGGTGATTGACTTTGAGTATACTTTTCTTTATGCGTAAAGATGTACTTTATTTATGAGGCTACACTTATTTAGAGCTTTTATGCATAGAGATGTATTTGGATTGACTCTAGTTCAAGTGGGAGATTGTTAATGTTATGATCTAGAAGCCAATCATTATATGGTTATATTCTTTCAGTTATGTTCATGAATTTGATGGTTTATATCATTTTGTTCCATGAGTTTTCATTATTTATGGATTATTCAAGTTAAGGACTCGGATTGTAGAACTCTGTAATGGAAAATAATGATTATACTGAAATGTCGCTAATTTTGGTAATTAAGAAGGAATATTAATTGACTACTGAAAGATTAGTGTGTGGCTTAAATGATGGTGATGTTCTACAAACCATTCAATAAGGAGTTATCGGTTTGATCACACAGATACAGAATGGAGATTATGGTATTCATCAAACCCTAAATGAAACATTATTAAGTTTGTGTTTATGTCACTAATGTTTCATACATGTCTTGAATTCTAGGGTATGAGATGTTCATTTTCATACATGAGAAATGTATATTTGTTGGCATTGTCCAATGCTAACCGTGACAGGTAGCCATACAAATAATGTCACAGTATGCATGACTTATGTAGAGGATAAATGTTCATCAAGAATAATGTTGTCCCTCATATATAATATGAGCGATAATGTCTATAGACCCTTGATAAAGTAATATTGTAAGTATGCAATATGATTAAGGAGTTAATCATATTTACGGTTTACTTTGGAAATCAAGAAAGAATAAATTGGTAAGAATGGCATATGTCAATCTTGCATTTATTTAGGATATTATGAGACAAGAGAATTGACATGGGCAATTATTGCTTTGGGATTGTAATTTGTGGATACTTATCATCTATGTCATTTAAGTAATAATAAAGTATTTTGCTAGATACTGCTTATGATGTATAGAATTAAAAGGGGTTTTAATTATATTGTCAACATGACATAAATCCCAATAGGTCACAGTAGAAAATAATTGATTAGAAAAAAGGGAAATTATTCTAATATATCATATGGAGATATGAATATGACGATAAATTTAATTATAAGTGTTATAATTATTTTAGTCGTCATATGGTATTAGAATAAATGTTATTAGATAACAAATTTAATATTAAATAAATTTATTTGATATGTATGATATGTCATATAAATTTAATGCTAAAAAAGTAATGCATATAATTATATGGTATAGTTATATAGAAATTGGATCAAATGTTTAATTATTTTGAAACATGAGATAATTGGCAAAGTGACTATTTAAATGAAAATTTGTATGGCCAACCTTGTAAGAACATGAGTTGTCCATGAAATTAACATAAAGATGTGTTTAAAGCCTCTTGACTAAGTTACCATTTCACTTTGTTTCTTGGCTTTATTTACACAAGGGCCTTTTAGACAATAAAAGAGGCTTTTAATCAACCCTAATTTGTCCAAAAAGGGACAAGACTTTCTGCATTTTTGGTGTGGTTTTTCAGCTGCTGTCGTTTTTCATCTTCTTCTCTTCCATGATTTTCAGATTTTTCTAGTCTCTTTTGTCTTCCTCCAAGTTGTTGATTTTCTTCATCCTTCTTATAAAACCGAAAAGCATTTCCATTTAGCTTATGTGTTGAGAAATCAACCACCCATCCTTTTGTTTATTTTGGGGATTTTTTAGGGTCAAAGATAAGCCATTGAAGTACTGTCTAATATTGAGAAACATTAGGCTTTCTAATCAATCTTTGATGGAAAGCTTAGAGTGCATCTCATTTGGTGCAAAGGAGGTGAGCCGTGAGCAAGGAGCCAAAGTCTTGAGCAAGAAGGCGAAACTATAAGATCTTCTATTTGGTTTGGAGACCAAGTTAAAGGTACAATGGCTTATATGCTTTAATTTGTGCTATTTTGGTTTATGAATTGGTTGCAAGACAAAATCATTGGGCTATTGTTGGTTAAAAAAAAATTTTTGTAACCGACTTCAGCCCTCATAAAACTGACATAAACAACTTGTTCACCTACTCTAAAAGTAGCTTGATCATCCTCTATAACCTCACAATCAACTTGTTTATCCTTGTCTAGACATCCTTTGTTATGTTTCAACAAGAGATATTCATCATTATCCAAAAGTACCTCTACAATATCTTATTTATTCTTTTCAATTACTAATCATGTCAATGATGTGTGCCTCACTTCTCAAGCCTCTAATGTCATCCTTAAAATACTCTTGAGAAAATTTGTAACTAAAAATTAGAACCTCTTTATAAAGTCCTCTGTTATGCATACAAACTATCGAATCATCAAATTACCCAATCTATAATTACATATTCTCCTCCTTTATAACGCATGACAAGGGTAAAATTGAAGGTCTCACTGTACTAAAACAAAATTCAATTTTGGAGTCTATCGAATAAGAATGATAAAAAATAGTTGTGAAGCATTTAATTAAAACTTTAGCTAATCTTAAACAAATAAGATTTCAAACATAAATTAGATTCTTTGATCATAATATATAAAAAGACACATCATCAAAACAAGCTAAAACATCAAAAAAAAACATAAGATTCCTTGAAACCTATAAAATCAAACTACATGATCAAATCTTAAGATGATACAATATTATGTGTTTGCACCACCACCTCCCCACAATAATATAACTATAGTTCATGATAATGTTGTCAATTATAATAGTTAGTTTTCAACTTACATATAAGAAGAAGAAACATGTTTTAAAGTCTTGTGACATATGAATAAAAAGGGCATGAATTTCTGAAGCAATCTTTGAGTTAGATCTTTAACCACTCAATTGAGACCTATAACTTGTCCATTTATGCTTGCATCGTTATTTGTATATAAACTACAACCACATATATCAGCATAGAGCTTAAAAGATGCCCAAAATAGATGTAAACTCCCAAGTTTTAGCTTATATACTATTCCAAATTATAGTCATGTTTTAATATGAAACAATTGCACAACAACATACTATAGTGTTACTAGATTAAGAAGAAGAAAACACGTGATGGGTTGCAAATTGCAATGTGTTTTAAGGGGAAATGGGTAGTTGGTGAATCTTATCCTATTTATGACTTATCTTTTCATAAACATCGAGTTTGATTATCTGAAGGATGGGAGACTTGATAAACAATATCTTAAATACTCTTGGACCCAACTCTTGTAACTAAGCTTTGTATTTTCTTTATTATTACTCCAAAAGCTTTTTCCTAAGCAAAGTGAAATAAATATTTTCTTGAAAGTTAAAATTTTATTGACTATGAGGAAATTGTACGGCTCATTCTGAATTGCTTCTTCGGGCAGGTCGAATTTGAAGGTTGTCAAGTTAGGGAGGGTTAGGTTGGATGAGAGATCTTCTAGCACAGGATTAGAATTCGGCAGAGAAGGTCTCTCATCCTGGGTTGGGTTGGGTTGGGTTTGAGTTCTAGACTTCTAGTTCTAGCTCAGTCTACCTCACTTAATTACTATTAGTTCACATGTACCAAATTTATTACTTAGGATTCTCTATTTTTTTAACAGAAGTCAACATTAAAAGGTTTTTTTTAATAAAGTTTAAATCATAAATTTTATTTCAAATTTCTAAAAATTAGTTTTAGAAGTTTCTCAAAGAATAAGATAAATTTTCTTTGTATTTTTAATTTTTTTTCTTTGTGTTTTAATCTGAAGAAATGGTAAAACTAAACATGATTTTAATTTGATGTTGAAAAAAAAAGCAAAAGAGAGAGACCTTTGGTCTCCTATGTTCTACTTATCCTGTGACTGACCATTTCTCCACCTTAAACTTGACAAACATTTCTCACTCTGCTCTCAGATGGCGTGGTCAGCTGCCTCCGTTGCTCTCATCTCCTCAATCCCCACCAAAGCTAACGCCTCTCCCATCTCCAGATTCTCACCACCAACAAGCCCATCTCTTCGCTCTTCCTTCTTCGGCCGCCGGAAGCCTCTTCTCCTCCAATCCATGCCCGCCTCTTGCTCCATTTCCTCCAAGAGTTTCACCATTAAAGCCGCTGTATGTATCTCTGTATCTCTACTTCCGTGTGTATTTCTTGAACTCGCTTTGTTGTTCTCTGATTTGGGTGAGCTTTTTTAATTAGTGCGGTGAACTGCCTCTTGTTGGGAACACGGCACCGGATTTCGAGGCGGAGGCTGTTTTTGACCAGGAGTTCATTAAGGTAGTTTTTTTGGACAAGCAATGTGCTTTGTTCTTTTGTTCATGTTACTTAAATTAAACTGCCCCCATAGTTACTGCCATTTACTCGAAACTAATGGGATACTGAATGGCAATGTTGAAAGCATATACTGTTTATACTAAAAAGTTCATTTATGTGTATATATATTTGTGTATGTCAGTGAGACATTACATATAGGTCAATATTCACTATAAACAAAGATGAAGATTACAAGATAATAGGTCATGATTGAAAGAAAGAAAAAGGAAATGATGATTAAAAATGGAATGTGGGAACCATGGGATATTGGGACATAAAAGCAGTGGATTTCTGTGATTGAATTGTTAGTGGAACATGCTTGGATTTCATCAGAACGTTGAAAAGATAAGCAACTTGTAATGTTCAAGGTTAAGAAGCAACTTGTAATGTTCATGGTTAAGATTGAAGCCCAAGTTAATGAATCCATAAGCGTTTTGTTCATTCATCATTCATCAGCTTGGAATTCGATGAATTCCTTGAGAAACATCACAGTTGCTTAGCTTCGCCAATTAGATGAAACTTCAGTGTAAAATTCTCTTCACCACGTTTGTGTCCCCTAATATACCTACTCTCAATAGCATTATTATGATTTTCTTCTTTTCTTGGTCTCATAATTATTTATCTAGGTAATCTTCATCTTGATCTTTGGAGCATTTGGGTAGTTAGTTTTGTGGTTTTTAACAAAAACATCTCCCCCTTCAAATGAATGGAGACAATGGGGCCATCCATGTGGATATTTGAACACTATATTTTCTACACTTTTCTATTTGAGCCGAAACAAAAAGATATTTGCTTTGATGGTGATGGACATGAAACTTAGCAAAAGAGGTTTACATGTAGAGGAAAGAACTCAATGTATTCATAATATTGCGGCATTAACTGGAAGCTGAAATGTCGTTGTGTTATTATATTAGGTGATCAGAATATTCTAAATTAAAAACGAGATGGGGCCTTCTAATTCTACGAGTTCTTCCATTAGATTTAATATCAGTTAAACCAAATAAGCCACTCTGTTGTTTCATCAAAAAGTGTTATCATTGGGCAGATTACATGCTATTGGCACCTCATTGCTGTTGTCTTGACTAGTTCACTTGTGTTGCAGGTTAAACTCTCTGAATATATTGGGAAGAAGTATGTAATTCTCTTTTTCTATCCATTGGACTTCACATTCGTTTGTCCAACAGGTTTGTTTGCCCTTGAACGGATAAATTTTGACTTTTGGGTGAGTTTGGATTGTAAGGGTCTAAATATGTTTTCCTGCTTAAATTTGTGCGCAGAGATTACTGCTTTTAGTGACCGCTATGGAGAGTTTGAGAAGCTAAACACAGAAGTATTGGGTGTTTCTGTTGACAGTGTGGTAAGTTCTAACTCATGAATGCAACAACTGCTAGGAGCAATATGAAATTCAGATGCAATCTTAATGCTTTATATTTTCCAATTTGAATCTAGTGCCTTAGCATCAATTGGGTGCTCTCTTCATCTTAAAAGAATTTGACTCTACATTATTTATATAAGCTATGAGATTTGAGTTGTAAGCCTATGTAATAAGAGACGCAAATTAGAACCAAGATTGTTTGTTTTCAAGTGTGACAGATAATTATAGGAGGGGGAGCTGAGTAAGACATGATTAATGTGACCAATGGGTTTGAATTGGGGCATATTTCATACCAGTTGACCTTTTGAAAATGGATTTATAATTCCATATATGCGGTATATGTTTGTTGAAATAACTAATAAATCTCCCATTAGAAGTGAACAAAGAAATAAAATGGTTTATATATGAGAAAGGATTCGCAACCCATATCCTTAAGGTTTTGGGTTAAGTTATGAGTCTCTTCATATATAAACTGCTTCTCCTCTTAACATAAAATATAATTATGGAAGTTTTTTTGAAATCACCTGTCTACGTAGTAAGAGATGACAAATTGGAATAAAGAGTGTTGACTCTCATAATGTGGTAATTCTTTAGTGATTTTGTTTTCTGGGAGTTACCCCTTGCAAAATCTTAATGTTCCATTAGTTAATGTTATGTTGTTGTTGAGCTACGATTCTATCTATAAGCAATTGTAAGATTGGTGTTAATGATTATCCCAGTTAAAGGAAGATTTTAATTAATAATTGGCATGCGGTTATTTCATATGTTTAAGAAATGGATTGTTTTTACTTGATGGATCCATTAACTTAATAACTTCTGCATCGTATATTGTTAAGCTTCAACATTGCCTCTTGCTATTTCCTGTCTAGTTCTCGCACCTTGCATGGGTCCAAACGGATAGAAAATCAGGTGGACTCGGAGATCTGAACTACCCTTTAATCTCTGATGTCACCAAGTCAATATCCAAATCCTATGGAGTGCTGATCCCTGATCAGGTATAAGATAGACTCATATTTGCAGTCCCATACTTACTTGGAGAATGTTCTCCTTTCTCTTTCAACATAATTCTTCCTATCTTGGATGTGCACGCATGTGGCTCTTCATCATAAACGTTTGTGATAAGTCATTAAATTCATGTTCTCTTGCAGTAATTGCAATTGTTCATCAATTTCTTAATGCTATCTTTATAATCTGCACTTGTGCTTTTTCTCTGAGGTCATTTTGTTTAACATCAGGGCATTGCATTGAGAGGACTTTTCATTATTGATAAGGAAGGTGTCATCCAACATTCCACAATTAACAACCTGGCCATTGGAAGAAGTGTTGACGAGACATTGAGAACACTCCAGGTGATTGTTATCAAGAACTGGGTTATGTGTGAAACATATAGATGGCATTTAGTCCACAGTTGTGGTTGACTTATATATATATATGTATCTGTTGCAGGCCTTACGGTATGTGCAAGAGAACCCAGATGAAGTTTGCCCAGCTGGGTGGAAGCCTGGTGAGAGGTCCATGAAGCCAGACCCAAAGCTGAGCAAGGACTACTTTGCAGCAATATAGAGGGAATCTGCATTGACAAAAAGAAGCCAATTTTTTTGTCACTGCCAAATGCCAATCGGGGGTTGTATGATATTTCGTTCTTAATTTGATATCTTTTTAGACTGGAGTTTCTGGAATAAGTGCAAAACACCGAGATTGTGGCTGTTGTGTTTCAGAGAATCTTTTCTATACCTGTCATATTTATGTTTAAAACGGCAATCAGTCAATGTTAGTACTCTTGTGCAAGGTAATGGACTTCAAATTGTCATCTAAGGGGACATTCTTGTTGTACTATAATCCACGTGAATCAGAACCTAAAGCATTAGTAGCCGAACTAAGTAGCTCTTTTTTATATACATTTTACAAACTAATTTGCTACCTGTTTTTAATTTTTATCCCAAGTACAAGTAATATTAAAAAAACTTTACTTGTACATGTACATGTGACATTTAACTGTTTGTTTGGTTTCAATTCTTATTCTTTATAAAATTGTGGTGCTCAATTGTTGCTTCAGCCTTTTTTATTTATCTACCAAAAATCAAGCCGTTGACCAAAATTTGTATATTCTCTGATTTATCAACCAATGTAATCACATGGGTATCAACTTTGGCAAAAATATATTGGATCATGTGGCTCACTTGTACCGACCTAATTGTTACAGACAATTATTCTCAGAGCCTGCTTTTTCCATCTCTGTTTTGGATTTCGCAACTTATTTTCATTAAGATCTTGAATAATTATCCTTATTTTCATTAAGATGTTGAATAATTCTACTTATTTTCATTAAGATCTTGAATAATTCTCTCTTTGATTACACGGCTCATGCCAAAAGATCTCTAGTAAGCTCACGAAGTGGAGCAAATTGAACCCGCCCATTTGATCATTTGAACGAACCCATCAAGTTCGGAGATCATAATGTGGACGAGGAGAGTTGGCTTAGAATTACTCTTGTAATATACAAATGTAAACAGTCTACTTGCAAAGTTGGTTTCGAACCCAAAAAGGACAAAAACACGACAAGTGAAAAAGGAGAATCCCATCCCATGTGTTTTTAATAGCCTAAGACTTAATAGAAGCGAAGTGAAACTTTATTCATATGTTTTCACCTGAGGTCAATGAACCATCAAGACTTCAGTTTGGAAGTTGGAAGCCGTAATCGTCACTTTGAAGAAAAAAATGGGGGCACTTGAATCATGCTGCCCAGTTGACCTTATCTTGTTTCTATTTTTCTAATAATCAAAAGTTACTCTTTTGCCGACATCTTTATTTTTTCATTAACTTCAATTTGGATTTCAGAGAGATTATCAAATAACGAATGATCTTACAAAGGATAAATCTTCTCAGCCTCGATCTCTGTCCCTCTTTCCTTCTCAACACTATCTTTTTTCAAGACTAAAATCATAACCAGACCATCTTGCATTTTGTCTTCACCTACTTTTAAGCACACCAATTTCAAAGTTGATGACATATAATATATCTATATATAGAAGCAGAAAAGCTTTCGATTGATTTCCTTTCCATACTCGACAGCTTTTTCAACCAAAAAACAACAAAGAAAAGAAGGGTAAAGTTACAATATTTTTTTCCTTTCTTGGTGTATATTTGTGACATTGTGCTGGCCCAACTGCAAAAAGGAGAAACCCTACATGTCTCTGTCGCTGAAGACGTCTATGTACCAAGTAGTCAAAAAAAAAGACACTTCCACCGTTCAAGTTGCAACTCCTGATGTTTCAGCCACATAATTCAGTCTACCAACCTCTTCCCACTCCAACTTGGACACTATTTCATCGCATTCAGGTACGTACTCCTGTCAAAACATTTTTACAAGGAAACCAACACAGTCTAGTGACTCTCAACATCACCAAGTAAAAGAATATTACTAGTTAAAAGTTATTTTCAAGAGTAGTAGCCAGCCCACCACCTTAAAGATAAAATTCTAAACCTCAAAAAGTATTATTTACCTCAAGTTGTCTGACCAATTCCTTTGCAGTTGGTGCAGAGACGATTATACGACGTGCAATCGGAGATATAAAGCCTTCATCAACGGCCTTATCTATGAAGGACAACAATGAATTGTAGTACCCGTCTACGTTCAGTAGACCCACCTGCAACGCGATGTAGAATAATGAATAAACCATGGAATCAAACTCAACCATCATCCTTTTGACCAATAAATGAGAATCTTTCTCCCGTTCAAACGGAGATACTGGCAATCAAACAATCCACCAAATCATTATATAGCTAGTACGATCCCCGTCTTTCCATGTGAATCCTTTGAACTGATTCGGTTTGTCACCTTTAGCCATCTATCAAATGAAACTGATCGGTTTTCATGGCACGTATTTAGTTGCAATCCCTTTCGAAGAAAACAGCCGTGTACTCCAGAAACAAAACACATCCAGTGATGGATTAAACTATTTTAGCATGTCAACTGATGTATTCTAATCAGAGTTTTAGACCGAAACATAACATCACGTAAATCCGCTCATATCGTGTATTGCTTGATTTGAACAGAAGAAAAAAAAATTCAGTTGCAAAAATCAATCAATTACAACATGGTATTTTTATTAATTCACATCCTTTAGGCATATTAGTTCAAGTTTTTAATTTAAATAATACTTGGAAAAACAAAGGATCAAGGGGAATGATTCTTACAGGCTTGCGATGGATACCAAGCTGAGCCCATGTAATAACTTCCAGCAATTCTTCAAGGGTGCCATAACCCCCTAACAGTGATTTATGTCGCATGTGAGGTGGTGATAGAATTATTCAGAATCATACGAAATATATGCAACTCTAAATATTCTCATGCCCTGAAATACGGATCTAAGCATTTTATCCTAACCTGGAAGTGCGATGAAGGCATCAGCTTGACTAGCCATCTCCGCTTTCCTTTGATGCATATTAGACACAGCTCTTACTTCTCCAACAGTTTCACCAGTTATCTGCATCATCAACAGCACCTTAGCTGTTACAACTAATTTTTTAAGCAACTAATGGCATTCGAAGATGCCCCAGTTATAGAAAAAGAAAATAAAGTGTACCTCTCTAGGCATCAGACTCCTAGGTATAACTCTGCAATGCAAACAAGCCACCACAAGATAAAATATTTTAGTTGCATGCATTAGATGGAATAAACAAGTGATTAACCTTCAATCAAACTGAAAATACAAAATAAAGGATTCTTTACTAAAAGCCTGAAGCACAAAAATCTTTTCACACATAAAAGCAGCAAGATAAAATTTTTATTTCAATAATAACTACAAGTCAACTTAGTTATCAAAACCATTTTAAGTTAGTAACTAGTCATCGATATTTAATGTGACATACATTTCAAGTTTAAGTAAATAAATAATTTCTGATCCTGTCCTCTGTTGGTTACAAATCCGAGTGATTATAGCTGACATAGTTGAAAGCATGTACTGAAGCAAAACTAAGTTGCTGATTATATAATTTGTAAATTGAGACTCTGCTATTTTAAATTTACAGTCTAATTTAGTAAAGAAAGAAAAAGCGGAAGGTATAAAGGACAAGGATGGCCCAATTTGAGTTGTCCTATGTAAGTAAAGAGTAAAGAGCATGGAACACCAGGTACTCGGCTTTCCATGTCCGGCCTGGAAACTACACCAGTACTGTCAAATGGGTAACTGATGGCCCTTTTAGACAATCTAAAGTGGCTCAACTTTCCATTCATGAAAAAGAAAAGGGTCTCTGAGCCTGTAATCACTATCCTTGTAAAGCTAACTAGCTTTCCATCAAGCTTTTTCACCGTATCAGTATTTGGAATGATGGTATTAGACTGACATTGAAAGGACCTAAATGGATTCACTTTTATCCAACTGACAAAACCTGCAAAATATTGGCTAAGGCACACTGTTGGATTGCACTGTAGGAACTGCACTTCATAAGCACTGCCCCATCAACACATGACTCCCATGTTCAGAACATGTTCAGACTCTCTAGAAGATTAAAAAAGAGGCCACTTTCAGTTCCGAAGGAATTACAAATATTCCCTGTTCATCTGCTAGGACCAGCATTTGATCCAATGATGTCTGTCTTTGGGAAGGTATTAGTAATGAGAAATCCGATTCATAGAAAACTGCGAACTTGCACGGTTCAGGAAGTAAAATAACCTTTATTTTCAATTCAAAGAAGGTAACCGCCATGAGAAGAAATGATTCTTGTCTCTAGAAACACACTTCTTGAGAGAGAGAGAGAGAGACCAACCCTAGAACATGGCGCCCACCATCATGAACTGCTTGAGACACAAGACCCATCAATCCCACGCTTCCACCTCCATAGACCAAATCAATCCTTCTCTCAACCTTCAAATGCATTGAAAACCGAACCCATTAAGATGTGTCATAATTCAGATTTCAGGACGTTCATTATACAATGTGTAGTTATCATTTACTGGGAAAGAACAAACGAAAATACTAATAAAGTGAGAAGTGAGGCTACTAAAATAAATAATATATATCTAAAAAAATCGTCAAGTTTATGGTTATTGAAGAAGCTTGAGAGAGTCATGATACCAAGGCAGCACGTTTGGTTTCCCGTGGAACAGCATGACATTTCTACATCCCAGTTGCAAAACAAAACTAAAAAGATGGGATGAGATTTTAAATGGTGAAATTTAAAAAAAAAACTGAAAAACATATACATATATAGTTATCATGCAAGCAAGCTGCTATCAACTGACAGGCAGGTTACAGCTAGCAGTGTTTCATGCCAAACATAAACCCTAAACCTGCTCTCTCCTTTGTTAATCATAAGCCCACGTTGAAGCCTAGCTTGGTTGTTGCAACTTGCCACACCCACTTGTCAAGAGAGAGCATGTGAACAACCAAGCAAATTCATGGAAATCCGAGAAACAATATCAGACGGCAAAACTACCATAAACACAACTACTTCTATTGTCATTAAAAGAGGAAGGTGTCTGAGACTTAAAAAAAAAAAATTGGAGGCCTTTGAATAAAAAAATCTAACGGACTCTCCAAAAAGCGGTGAAAACAATTCAGAACAGAATCCGAGTCAATACAGCAACATTGGATTCAAAAGGCAACCCCCTTGAAAAGACAGGCTTGTTAAGCTAGAACTGATCCTGGGTTCGGTTCAGATTTCATGGCTCAACACATTATATCCTGAAAAGCTTACGTAAAGAAACAATACCAATTCTTTGCCCAATTCAATGGCAGCTTCCTGGTAGCTGGCTTTCTTGCCTGAACTGCTACCACAGAACACACATATTCTCTGAAATCTCGACTTCGATTCCTCCATATATTTGTTCTTTTTCAATGGCCGTCGACGATGATCGTATGTAATAGTATACTATGAGAGTTGAGAAACGAGAACAAAGTGAGGTACTTGTTTACACTTATAAGTCGGTCCTTATAAAGGCCTCGGTTTGATTATTTTAATGCCAATAAAGCCTTTTTTTATTATTTAAATACGATCTCAGTGCATCCCAGTGGGATATAATGAAATGTTGGAAAAAAAATGAATAATGGAGTTCTGATTCGCTGCTTCGCAGGGGACGTATGCTGCTGTTCAACATATCTAACTTAAACCGATAATTGTGTTCCACGTGCCGTACGCGGTCTCAACAAATGTGTGCCTATTGGATATCCCATCAACGTGAAATGAGTCAACTTCTTCCCAATGGTAAGATCGTAAAGCATTTGATGGAGATCTTTGCTGTTCTGATTCTTTCACTTTTGGAATAAATTATAAATGACGATTTTCTCTTTTTAACTTACATAGATATTAAGACACGCACTTGTTTGAAGTATAATTTTCTTTGGCACACGAGTGTCGGTTAGATCAATAGTGTTTATTACTCTTGTCTTGCTACATTTTATGAGCATTTATTTATTTATTTTTGTAGGTCTTATTTATTGAATCAATGAATGCTTATAAAATTAGATAAAAGTAGAGTGATAAAAATGGGCGATTATTCTAGTGTTATTTCACATTAACTAGTTGAATTAGATGATGATTGAGAATTTTTGTTTTTTGAAACGGATGATGATTGAGATTAAAAGACTTGATATTATCATCTATTTGAACTTCTTTTAAATGCATTATTGTAGTTTAAAATAATAACAATAATGTTATAAAAGGTCATTTTTAATTCTATTTTCTTAATATAAATTATAATAAAATCCATTATATGGTTTGTAATATATGTTTAAAAAGTTTTTAATATTTTTAAAATACAATGTTGCAGTCCAACAAGTTCAAAACCACGTTAAAGCGAACAAATAGAAATTAATAATCTCATACCAACAAATTCGAGATCTTAACATTATTAATTGATATGAAAATTATTAAATTTATTTATTTCCTTAATCAATATATGATACTAGCATTCGATTTTAAGATTCTTGCCTGTGCATAAAGGAAATTAAAAGTGTTAAAGAAACTTTGTAAAAGGTCATGCTCAACTCATTGGTGTGTGAAAAACCCGAAGGCTGGAGAAGTTACGCAAAATTCTTGTTACGTCACAATTGCTTCAAATTGAGATTTATTATTGCTTATCATAAAATAACTCAGTTAGCAACTATAATTTTTTAGAATCTGATCATAGGTAGAAAAATTAAGTGTACAGTAAATAAATCAACATATGAAATTTGTTAACATAGTTTGACACGCACCCTACATCTACCTAGCCCTCATGTAGATTAATCAACTTTTATCGTAGTACAATAGGCTTACATAAGACTTTCACAGAGCCGACACAACTCACTTCTTGACGTTATCCACTTGTACTCACACCCTTAAAAGTTATTTACACCCAATAATATGATCACCTCATACTAAACTCAACAGAAAATTTTTAAACACAATTGATAACAAAGAAAATAATAATATTGATTAAATCAAGAATTATAAGAAACAAAAAACACTCGAGTCATTGAATACTCCCTTATGTGTCAACCACATTAAATAATAATATTGGAAAGTCATCCAACAAAAATTCTATTGTAAACCTTTTAAGTTGATCATCGAAATACCCCATACACAACATCAAAGAATTGTCAATAATTGTCACACCATGGTGTCAACAATTATGGCTGGTAAGCACCAAATTCGGTGCCTGTCATGCCTAGTAAAGACAAAATGGCTAATCATTTTGTCAATCATTCATGTAAGGCACTCTTGCTTATAAAAAGGCAAGAGTGGCATGAAAAATATACAACAAGCAAAAAAAGAAGGATGTGAGGTGAGAGAAAAAAATATTCTATGTATATTTGTGAGTCTAGTTTTTTTTCTTTATAATTCTCCAGTTTTTTCAATAGTAAAATTCTTCTATCCTTGCCCATGATTTTTATCCTAATTTAGGAGTTTTTCACGTAAAATTTATGTGCTTATTTTATCTTCAATATTTTCAGTTTCAATATAGCTGCAACCCAGCTCTATCCACGTCCTAATTGTTCCTAATAAATGGTATTAGAGCCAACTTTAGATGCGTATATTTGCCTATTGTATGCTCTGTGGTTGCTACTAAGTGTAGATCCTTCACATCAAAAGATAAGTTAGAATATTGTTTACCTTATCAAAGGCACTATTTATAAAATGATTGTGATAGAAGTAATGGCGACAACATACGACATTGAAAAATTCAATGAGAGCAATTTCTCACTTTGGAATCTGAAGATAAAGGCAATCTTGAGGAAAGATAATTATCTGGTGGGCATTAGTGAATGGCCAGCTAGAGTCATAGATGAAAAGTGGAATGAGACAGATGGGAATATTGTAGCTAATCTTCACCTAGCTTTAGCTGATGGAGTATTATCCAGTATAGAGGAAAAGAAGACGGCGAAGGAAATATGAGACTACCTCACAAAATTATATGAGGTCAAATTACTCCACAACAAATTTTTTTGAAGAGGAGACTATACACTTTAGGCATTGAGGAATCCACTATAGTAACAGAACACGTAAATACTTTAAATACTCTATTTTTCTAACTCATATCATTGGGGTACACAATAGAGATAAGTGAACGTGTGAAACTTTAACTCCAAAGTCTACTAAATTCGTGTGATCAACTCGTCATTAATTTAACAAACAACATAGATACTCTAGTTTTCGACAATATTGTAGTTGCTATTCTGGAAGAAGAGAGTTGGCGCAGAAGTAAGGAAGACAAGCTGGCAAATTCGCAACAAGCGGAGGCCTTGGTGGTGATGAGAGGAAGATCAATGGAATGTGGCCCAAATGGGAGTCATAGTCATGGTAGATCAAAATCTATGAGTAATAGAATTTCAAGTGCTACAATTGTAGCAAGAAAGGGCACCTGAAGATGGATTGTTGGAATATAAATAAGAAAGATTCTATTCCTCAAGAAAATGCAGCAAATACTTAAGATGATCGAGGTACAATGGTCTATAAAGCAGCAACAACTATTGGAGGAAAGTGAAGATTTGTTGATGTATAGCTTTTTGATTCAGTAAGCTATTTTTCACATGACCTCTCGAAGAGAATGGTTTCATTAGTATGAATCTATCTCTACAAGATATGTGTACAGTTGTAATGATCAAGCTTTGAAGATCATTGATATCGGTATCATCAAGTTAAAGATGTATGATGGGATAACTCAGACTATTGAAAAAATGTGACACGTGGAGGGCTGAAGAAAAATTTATTATTTGTAGAGCAACTAGATGATCTCAGTTTCAGATTTGAGATTCAGAACAAGATCATAAAAGTGATTAAAGGAGCGCTTGTATTTATGAAAGAAAAGAATATAGTTACAAATTTGTACATGCAGCAAGGAGAAACTTTGTAAGAAGGAGAAGCATCAGTTGCTGTGACAAGTCTAGGTGAAAAATCTACAATGACATGGCATAAAAAGCTTAGACATATATTTGAACAAGGATTGAAGATGCTTGCAGAGAAGAATCTACTTCTAGGTCTCACAAAGGTATCACTACCCTTCTGCGAGCATTGCATTGTGAGCAAGTAGTGTCGATTGAAGTTCAACACACTAAAATTCAGAAGCAACGAAATTTTAGACTTGATTCACTCTGATGTATGGCAAGCACCAGCGACGCCCTTAGGAGAAGCAAATTTCTTTATATCATTCATTGATAATTATTCGAGGAGATGTTAGGTGTTTACCATCAAGAGGAAGGAAAATATGTTTTCAATTTTCAAATTTTACAAAGCGTGGGTGAAACTCGAATATGGTAAGAAGATCAAGTATTTGCGCTCAGATAATGGAGAATTATATACTAGTAAAGAATTTGATAAATTCTACAAGCAAGAATGCATCAAAAGGCAGTTCACAACAGTATACACTCCTTAACAAAATGAAGTGACGGAGCGGATGAATAGAACTATGTTGGAAAGAACAAAAGTGATGATGAGATCTGCGGGCTTAGACAAGAAATTCTGGGTAGAAGCAGTCAATATCGCTCGGTATATGGTGAATCGGGCTCCATCAACTGCAATTGAGTTAAAGACACCAATAGAGATGTGAATTGGTAGACCAGTGGATTATTGAAACCTCCATATATTTGGAACTCTACCTATGTAATGTTCAATGCCCAAGAAACTACGAAGTTGGATCCAAAATTCGGAAGATGTATTTTCTTGGGATATGTTGAAGGAGTAAAGGGGTATTATTTGTGAGATCTCACTGCTCATAAGATTGTTATCAGCAGAGATGTTATTTTCTTGGAAGATAATGATCAGGAGCAAACAGAAGATGTTAACACTTTAAAAGAGAATTCAGAGACTACAACAGTACGGGTAGAAAGGAAATTTGATTAAAATGATTCTTCTGAAGTCGCACCGTAGCACGAGCAGCAAGAACTAGTCGAATATGATATTTCAAATACTCAGAGTTCAACTCACACAAGAAGAGCATCTTAGTCTATGGCACTAGTGCAGGAAAAAAATTGAAGCTCTGCATCAGAATAACACATGGGAGCTGATATCACTACCAAAAGGAAGAAACTTATTGGCAATAAATGGGTTTACAAGATCAAATGGAGTGGTGACGATTAAGTAGAGTGATATCGTGCTAGATTGGTGGTAAAAATATATGCTTAGAAGGAAGAAACTGACTTCAATAAAATATTTTCTTCTGTGATTTGACTCACTACAATTCGAGTAGTTCTGGCATTGTGTGCTACATTTGACTTGCATCTTGAGCAGTTAGATGTGAAAACTACATTTCTTCATGAAGATCTTGAAGAAGAAATTTATATGTTTCAACTAGAAAGTTTTTAAGAATGAGGAAAAGAGAACTTGGTTTGCAGGTTGAACAAATCTCTGTAGGGTCTAAAGTAGGTACTGAGAAGTTGGTATAAGAGATTTGATTCCTTCATCATAAGCCTTTGATATATTAGACTGAATGCGGACCCTTATGCATATTTTAAGAGGTTTAATAAAGATAATTTTATAGTTTTGCTATTATATGTGGATGACATATAGGTTGCAGGCTCCAACAATGATCATATCAAAGAATTGAAGGCACAGTTAGCTAAGGAATTTGAAATGAAAAACTTGGGACCATCAAACAAGATTCTAGGGATGCAAATTTACCGAGGCAGAAATAATAAGAAGATTTGGCTTTCTCAAAAGAATTATTTAAAGAAGATATTGTGATGTTTTAATATGCAAGATTGTAAGTCAATTGTACCCCTCTTTCTGTTAATTTCAAGTTATCCCCAATTATGATTCCTAACAATGAAGAAGAGAGGATGAAGATGTCTCGAGTATCGTATGCATTAGCTGTAGGACGCTTAATGTTCGTTATGATTTGTACAAGACCAAATATTGCACATGCAATAGGAGTAGTTAGTTGATACATGGCGAATCCTGGTCGAGAGCATTGGAATACTGTTAAGATGATTCTCAGATACATTAAGGGAACCTCAAATGTTGCATTATGTTATGGAGGATCATATTTTATTGTCAGAGGATATGTTGTTGCTGATTATGTAGATGATCTTAACGAAAGTAAATCCACTACTAGATATGTGTTCACATTAACCGGAGGGGCTATGAACTGGGTTTCAAAACTGCAGTCAGTTGTGGCTATGTTAACAACAAAAACAGAATATATAGCAGCTACACAAGTCAGTAAAGAAGCAGTGTAGTTGAAGTTGATGTTGGAAGAACTCGATTGCAAAAAAGAGAACATTACTTTATTTTGTGATAATCAAAGTGCTTTGTATCTTACAAGGAATCTAACATTTCATTCAAAGACAAAACGCATTCGAGTTCAATACCACTTGGTTCGTGAGAAACTGGAAGAAGGAACAGTGGATATTCAAAAAATTCATATCATGGACAACCTGGCATATTTTATGATAAAAGCAATCAACATTGAAAAGTTTATGTGGTGTCGATCTTTATGTGACCTGACAAAAACATAAGCAATATATATTATCAAGGTAGAAAAAATGGTTTAAAGATATGATTGATTATCAATCAAATCTTCATGTAGGAGAATTGTTAACAATTGTGGCTAGTAAGCACCGATATCATACCTAGAAAGGACAAAATGGTTGACCATTTTGTCAGTCATTCACTTAAGGCACTCTTGCCTATAAAAAGGAAGGAGTAGAGGTGAGAGAGAGAAAAAAAAGAAAAAGACAAAAATATTCTGTATATTTTTGTGAGTCTAATTTTTCTCCTTGTAATTCTCCAATTTTTTTAGTAGTAAAATTCTTCTATCCTTATCCGTGATCTTTACCCTAATTTAGGAAGTTTCCACGTAAAATCTGTTTGTCTATTTTATCTTCAATATTTTCAGTTTCAATATAGCTACAATCCAACTCTATCCAAGTCCTAATTGTTCCTAACACATGGAATGCAAGTTAATATGTTGTAAGTTCTTCCTCTTTTAGAATTCCATTTCTTTTATGATTCCTTTCGAAAATAAAATATCTTACCAGAGTGATATAATTCTTGAATGAACATTTATAGGATTGGTCTTTATTTACGATTTTAGTTTCTTTTTTTTAGCATGTTTCAAAAATATAAATTCTTGTTTGTTAAAATGTCAAATTTCTTGCAAGTTATTACTTGAAATATGTAGGATCAAGCCATGTCTAACTGAGCCCGTTGGCTCTTGGTTTCTTATAACCTTGTATATACATAGAGTAGAGTAATATCCAAAGTAGATTTACGCATGTAATACACATTGTTTAGCCTGGTATCAAATAGATTATGTTTAGTTCAGCTAATTCACTTCATATCCAGTTTGATCTTGAGAAAGCTTTTGGCATGTATGTTTGTACTTTGTTTATTAGAAAGACTCCACGATTTGAGAAGTTTCTTAACTAACTTTTATTTCCTTGTATTTTAACTTAGATTTAAGCCAAATGTTGAACGTCTTTAATTAGGCCTTCTACCGGATTATCTGGTTGATATTGCATATCTTACTTCACCTAAGATCCCAATAAACAAAAAATGGAAGATCTCTACGATTATCACATACAAATAAATCTGGTGTCGAAATAAATAATTAACCAGAATTTCATAATACATTACGGCTAGGATTTAACAAATGTTCTGTCGTAATTAAAACAAGAGAGAATATAATAAGTATAAAGTTTTGATGAAATGATAATAAAAACAAAAATATTTGTAATTAGAGGAAAACAATCATGGTCATTTTTGTCCTATATTAAAAACTCAAGAGATTTGAAGAGTTTTAACACTTTAATTACGAAAGCTTATCAGTCATTAAGGAATCATTTGGTTCCTTTCTTTAATGTATTTTTTTCATTTCTTAATTCTTTTATTTTTAAGATATAAACAAAAACATATTTAGTTATTAATATTAATGTACTTAAATTTTTATTATTGATAATAATTGTATATTGAATAAAAACTTAGAGATAAAATAAATTTATGAATTAATTAAGTAAATATCTTTATTTTAATGTGTTATATTTTATTAAAATTAAATAAGTAAATATTCATAAACTTAGTATTTATATGTTAATATATTTTTAATTATTAATATCAATATTTTTATTTAAAACTAAACATTTTTATTTTTAAAATTGAAATTTATGTATTTATACATTTATTTTAATGTAAAATATATTTATTTTTAATCTTCAGCAAAATTAAATTTTAATTAATTTATAAAATTAAGATATATTAAAATTTAAAAATTGTTAATCATATAATTCATATTAAATGACAAGTAGTATTTATAACTAAAGATAAATTAAATTATAAGAAACGACTAAAAATAAAAAAATCAGTCGTTTTAGTAAAATTGATAAAAAAAAAAATCAAATTGATTTTAACTGAATTTTAAAAATTAAAAACAAAAATCAAAGAAGTCGTAGTACTCGAAAGATGACCATATATAATTCTTCTGATAAATGCCTATTTTTTTGGAAGTATTGTACATGTAGCTCACGTGTAAATCCCATCCGCTCGGGGCATTGATTCTTTTTATACTAATGCTTTATCTTAAATCAAGGGCATGAGCTAATATCTTACAACTTGGAAGATAACAACATATAATTAAATCAGCCAACAAGAAGCACACGTTTAGTCTCTTTTCAACTCATGATTTCCCCTTTCTTCCATACATTACACCTCTCTGTTTCATCATCGCTCCTTTTTTAACGTCCTTATATATATTAATCTTTTCCCCCGAAATTGACATCAATGGTAATTCAATATCTTTAGCCTGCAAGTCCGATATACATATATATATATATATATATATAGTGAAGAAATTTTAAAGATTGAAACGTAAACATTTTTTAATAATCCAACATATTACTTTTTACCTTTTTGTGTTTTTATAATAAGAATGCGTAAAAAGTTGAAAATAGATGGTTCAATTTCAGACAAGAGATTAATAGAAATATGTATTGTGAGCCATTACTCCAAGTATTAAGCTGTAAAGGAGACTAATGATTTCTTGCAAAAAGAAGTTAAAAGTGAAAGTGAAAGGGTCGGTGAGTTGCTTAAAGTTCAGTAATTCTTTTCATATCTCGGAGAGGTTGAAAAATAAAACCATGTAAAAGGAAATAAACTAGAGGAAGTTGAATTTGGGAATCGCAACACAAAAGTTGTAGAGTTTGTCAAAGTTTGAGTGCGGTACTGCGGTCACAAAAACAGGCGACGCAAATTCTAATCCACCGATTGCGGCTTCCCGTTGCTTCTTTTACATACACTAACGTACTCGAGATCAATGTCCATTTCAAGAATTTTATGAGGGAGAGTCGTAGATTAATTTCCACCAACTCTGGCTCGATCCTGGCAAAGCACAACCACAATCACAGCCGTGATACACGACCATATGTTATGTTATGTTATTGCCGTTGATAGAGGTTGATATCTGGTCGATCTCTTTTAACATGCGCTATTTTTATTTTTTGATTGTTTACGAGGTGTTTTAAATAGGTCCTAATTAAGATATTTTTAAACTATTTATATTCAGGTTAATTTCCGCTCAAGTCGAATAGGTTCTTTATAAAAGATAAAATTTTAGTATCAAATTTTAAATAATTACGTATATAAGAAAAATTTAAACTTGCGATTTTATTTAAATTAAAAAAAAAGTCCCTTATCAATTCCCGTAGACGCTAAAATTTAACATGCGCTATTTAATAAACAAACAGAACGATAATTTATAGGACTGGTTAACACATTATAATTACTATAAACGAATGGTTGGCATTAGGCCCTGGAGCTACTACAACCATCATTTATTCACTGATACAACGACTGACCATCACGAGAACAGAAGAGAAGACTGAAGATAACAGGCACTTGCTTTGGGAAACGCAAATGCTTCACTGAAGATAACAGGCACTTGCTTTGGGAAACTCAAATGCTTCCCCATCTACAAATGCTACATATACCCTTTTAATCATTACCCTTTTGCTTGATTTATACACGTCCTTTCATGTGCGGTACATAGAAAATTAGACATGAATGGTCACATCTTTGTATATTTTGACATTAAAATTGTGGTGGTCCAGATTCATTTTATCAATGTTTACTTAGATTAATTCTATTAATTTGAATTTTGGAGGTTTTAACAATCTTATTGGATCAAAATGAGTATACATTATAGATTTTATCTTCTTGAAGATTTGAATCGGCAGTCGGATAAAGCAAGAAAACAACTGATAACATGTGATTACAACCATATTATTTTCTGATATCATTTGTTACTATAGATAGCTCGTATCTATAATAGTCTTTAGAATGTTTTCATTTTTTTTCTTCTTTATATCCTCTCTTATCACATTTGTATATAAAGGTTCTAAAACCTTTTCAATAACACAATAAATACAACACAATTATTTATTCTATAGGCATTCATAGCGAATTCAACAACACAATCAAATGATGAATATCACTACACAATCATAACCATTCAATAACATCACAAGTTTTCTCACATTAAACAATAGATTCCACCAAATTATTTTGTTTGAAAAAATTATATTCAAGCTATTTTGATTACCTCAAATCTCATTAGGTATGTAGACGACACTATCTTCCCATAGCAGTAGCCTCTAGCTCGGAATCTCCGTCTCAAGAATTTCATAAATGAAACAAATACAATCACCTTAACCACTGCTTCCTCACGACATCGGTTTCCCCATCAATCGCCCATCTAGATCTTAGCTACCACATCGCTCGTATACTTTGGCTTGGACTTACAAATCAATTCATGCAATAATTAACTTCCCGATGCTCTCTTCTTCATCGTCAAATCTATATAGTGACAAAAGGCTCCAATGCCATCACTGGTTTCCTTTCTTTTATCATGATAGCTATAAACGAGTTGGCGACCATTGGTGACACCCTTTCTGACAAAGAAAATCGATCTCTTTCACATCAAACCTTCTCTTTGGTGTGATAACTTTTATGCTATTTTTCTTGCTTCTGATCTAGTCTCTCATGCTTTCACAAAGCATATTGAGATTGACAGTCACTTTGATCAAGATTTAGTAGTAATCAAATCCCTCTACATCCGATATTTCCCATCTATTGAGTAGATTGCTGATATTTTGACAAAAGCTCTCATTTATACCATATTCTAACATCTTTGAGACAAACTTATGATTACATGTCCTTCTTTGAGGGAGGCTAATAACATGTGATTCTAACTACGTTATTTTATGATAACATTTGATATTATAGATAGATCTTATCTGTAATATGTAGATAGTTCTTATTTGTAATAAGTTTTCAATCTTTTCTCTTTATATCCTCTCTTATCACATATATCTATACTGATGTACATAAAGGTTCTAAATGTTGGACCCTATTTTCAGAACCTAACAATCGATTTAGATACCAAAAGATATTTGACCCAGGTCTCGAGAAGAATTTCGAGAAGACCATTCGGGAGAGTCGCGAGAGGGTGGTGTGAAAGAAAAGTGAAAAGTATTGCATTTATGATAAAATCTCAGCGTGGCAGCCAGGAGAGTTCACCGCAGCGAACCCATGGAGTTATCTCCATGGACCCTTTGGGGAAAATTTGCCGCAGTGTAAGTCATTCTTTGTCGCGGCAAAGACGCCTTCAGAAAGGTTTGCCCAGCAAAACCCTTAGAAACTGAAACCCACAAACATTTTAAACAAACACATACATTCAAATCCAACCATCCAACTCACCCACCAGACAAACATAATTATATACAAAAGGAATTTCAATTCTTCATTTCCTTACTAATTCAAGGATCTTGAGCAAATACATATCATCATACACATCAAAGCTTAAAACAAAATACATAAGGATGCTCAATGTTGATATGCTTATAAAGCTAACAAAAATCACTAACTTAGTACAAAAGTCTCTAACTTTCTTGGAGTTTCCGATGCCTTGTAAGGATCAATGATCTTCTCG
>JANSVB020000109.1:4900432-4919438 GCA_025504935.2 Erythroxylum haughtii | reverse complement strand
AAGAATAAACAAAAAAACATATTTAAGAATAAGAATAACAATAAGAATAGAAATAATAATAATACTAATAAATATTAAAGTGGTATAATATTTATCCTGCTTATTAATAAAGATATAAGCAAAAACCCATATTTCCATCACAGTAAAAATTTGTGAAGGAAAGCTTAATCTGTTGTAAAATTAAGTCTAACGCCGGCTTTCAATACAGCTTGCAAACGGCGCCTGTGGGAGAAAACTCTGCAATTTTTGTAACAAAAACGACGCCATTTTCTTCTTAGATAGAGTAAGACAGAATAGGATTAGATAGACGATCCGGACTCATGGATATAGTCACATAACCTTGGCGTCATTATACATATAAAGCTAAATCTTGAGTTAAACCAACAAATCGGTGGCCCTACTGTTTTATATCTTTGCCCTAAAATGGGATTTCTTTTCTTTTCTTTTTGTTTTCGGGTACATGAGCAAGGTAAAAAAGATCGTGGAACTTGGGATTATGCCAAAGTATAAAGATTCCGAGTTACAGACTAGCGCAGCAAGGCAGACACTATCAAGGAAATGGAAAGCATTTAGGAACATCAAGGTCAAGGGTTTTTTGAGATGGGTGGGCTTAACGCTTAAGGAAATACAAGGACATGCGAGCTAGGTTGAGGTGTATGACCCGTTTTGTCCTTGAAACTAGAATTTGGGTCGTCACGCACTTGAGATGGTTTCAAGATTTGAATAATAATACTTCTTAGGGTCTTATGATATCACAAAATCAATCAAATAGCAAAAAGTCAAGGAGGTAACTTCCTAAGATTTGATATAAAGTTCCATATCACTGAAGCCATACACACACACATACAAAACTAAACTGTCATCTTCCTCTCAATTAAACGTTTTTGTTCAGTTTTTTGGCAACTGGGAAGTGTTCAACAGACCTATGGTACGTACCCCCATATGTACTATTGGTTGTGATTTATGAAGCCGCTATTATTCAACCTCATGATTTACAAAAACAAAAAAAAATCTCTAATGAAATGAAAAAGTTACCTTATTTACCCCAGGTCCCAACCTTCGAGATAAAATTTTTTTTCTGATTTTTTACCTTTTTTGTTCATTCCATGTCTTACCCTCAAAAAATTCATTCAGCATGCGCTCAAGATCCTCTGGACTGTACTTGATGTACTTCAGGGGGTTTTTACCACCCTCAATCATGGGTCTGTACAGGAAACAAAAGAGAATCATCATAAGTATTATGATGTTAGATGAGAGAAATTAAAGCGATCGCTTGAGGAAGTGGATATGGAAATTGACTTAAGGGTAAAAAGCCATACCCAAGCCGTTTCAAGAAGGATCTGTAGGCAGGCAAGAGGACTTCTGCAACAGCAAGCCTCAAAGACTCTCGCAACTCACTGTCTGGAACTGTCCATTGAGATTGTCTTTGATGAAGCTCCTCAAATTGTACATTGAATGTCTTAAACCTGTCCTTCACCATTGCTCTAGAAATTCCACTTGCACCTGAATCACCCGTGCCAACAGAGAGGCACTGCAAAATCTGAACATCCCACATGTAAAATTACTTGCTTGTCTCACTACATCAACAAATCAACATGCTTCAGTAGAAAGACAAATGTTTTTAAATTTTTCGTAACTACTAGAACACGTAATAAGTATGAGGTGGGGTAATGCCGATTTTAAAGGTTTAGAAGAGCAGTTAAAATTATGGCTTAATTACTTGCTGATCATAGTTTAAACATTTTCTGGATAAATGTCAACATTTGGATAAAAGTTCTCTCATTTTCCCATTACCCAAAGATGAGTATGTTATTAAGTTCATCCAACAACTCAATGCATTCGCAATAGTTGTAAATTTCAAGAAACAGAACCTTTGCCCAAGAAATTCTCTTGTACTGATTTGCATGCTGCTGCACTATCCTACGATGTATTTGTACCCAGTCATCTCCCAATAAGTCCTTTGCTTCTGACCTGTAAATAAATGGTCAGGAGTTGCATATTGCCGCGTAGTTGGGACTTTCAGAACATGCTTAATGTAAACCAAACCTTCGTACAGATCTCACTATATAGTGAATGTTGTTCATAAGAAATAACTGGGTTAGTGCAGGATCTTTGTACTGCTTGGATTTCCCATCTAGATTAACCTGAAGTGCCTGCATAATCCTTGTTGTTAAAGTCGCTATTTGAGCCTCTGGATCACTTGCTTCGAAGTCTTCAAAGAGCTGCTTAAGGGTTGTCTGGTAACTGCGCACATGTAAAATTACAGTCAGATCTTATTAACAAAAAAGTGAAGCAATTGACTACTCGCAGAGGGAGTGGGGAATAAGTAAAACATAGCGCAGTGTCTGTCTTAAATTGCAGACTACAACCACAACAAAACCCGCAAAGCAATCAGCAATATATTTCAGGTGGGACTATGATATAAATTGAAGGAATTTAAGGTTATACTGCAAAATAGAAACAGTTAAAAACTCAAAAATCAGAAAATGAGACAAATTTATCATAGAAGTAAAGCAAAGACTGTGCAATCAGCAGTCGCTAGAAGCTGATAGTCACATCCTTCCTACCACCAGCAGGTATAGAACTAAAGAAATAATAGTAATAATACATGATATTGTATATTGCAAACCAACTCATTCAGGAAGAAGTAGTATCTGAGTTAATACAAAGATAAAAATTTTCTACTTACTCAAAGAGAAACTTCACATAATTTATGACATAGCTTGTCAAAGGATGCACAGTTCCATCCAGAACAGCGGTTCTGGTGGAATCTCTCTCAACCGCTTCTTCGAAATCAACAAAAGTCTCCTGAGCTGTCTGAGCTAACCGCGTTGTCAAATTAACTGCACCCTCCCGCATTTCATTGCAAGCTGTAGTTGCAAAGAGTAACTCAATCTGCAACTCATCAAACCCAGAAAAAGGAATAAGGAAACAGAAGGTCGAGAGCAATAGCAAATGTAGAAAGCTAATCTGTAAGTTTATCTGGAAATCTTTCCCTATAGATTTACATAGCAGTTTAATGTGTAAATCTTAAAATCAATAGACGAGTTGCCAACAATTCCATCTCTCAGTCAATAATTCTGGTTTTTTCGAGTACTTGTACAATTCCAACTTCTTTATACATGTTAGCAACATCAATTAATAATGAACAAGTCATATATGGAGGTGATATTCCGATAATTTTAGAAGTTTCCATATAGACATAGTCTCTAGCCCAGGAAGTTAGCCTTTCACCTTTGAAATTTAATTTTCTATGAACTTCTTCCATGTCATCCTCATACAAGTATATACAGTCATCTTAACTTTATACATCAAGTTAATATCTGAGCTTTTTCGGGATGCTATTACCTATAAAACAGAGCGCTCTTGCATGCCAAAAGTAGAATTTGTTTGAACCAGTAAGGACAAAAGAGTGTATTACAATCCATTCAACAAGTGCCTCACATTAAAAAAAAAAGCATTACTAAAATTTTGATCACATACATAATAGAAAACTTTTGTTCAATCTGCATAGATTTAACATACCTCTGACTGAAGTTCTCTCATAATCTCATACATGTCTAACAGAACAAATAATTTTTCAGGTGACCTCTTGCTTTTCGCTATAGCTTCACCGAAACTAAGGAGCGTAGAAACACTGTTTACTGTTACTTCAGCAAAACACTGATCCCTGAGAGAACTGCCACCAAGTATTTGATCACAAATTTTCTTTTCCGCAGCTATTAATAATTTGACCTATTCAAGAATTATAATTTAGTTGACAGACCAACCTAAAGGATGCAATTTGTCAAATGAACAACATTTCAAATAAATCCTTACAGCAATCCGCATGTAGTGTATCCAATTCCCAATCTTTGCCTCCAAAACCTCCCACTGCATTTTCTGGACATCATCTTTGCTAAGTCTCTCAACACCTAATTTCCTGAGGCTCTGTTCCAAAACTGAAGCACGAGTGTCCCTAGCATTCATAAATATAGTCTGTCAATGTTGTTTCTAAATTAATATGGAATCAGTCATCACATGCATAAAGGTTAATATGAAAAATTCTTGCAGATTACCTGTAACTTCTGAATAACTGTTGTTGGTGGCCGGCCTGAGTCATTTGTTGTGCTAAATCATGCAACAGTGGCAAAACCCTGGGCGGAATAAGAGTTGGAAGCGTGTACACAGGAGCTTCTAGACTCTTATTTTGGTGATCAGATGAATTCTTGTTATTTTCCCCTTTTTGTTTAGGTGATGAAGATGGTCGTAGGGAGTTGGGAAGGCAATCAAAAAGACGATCAGGTTCCACAGGCTTGCTGCAATTCCGAAGAAAATGGCTTCTTTTTCAGTTTTTTGCTTCATAAAAAATTACCTATTTGAAGTTCATGTCATGCGCATTATTATCAAGCCTAAGATAAAATAACTTGATTTCTGTAATGACCACTGTTTTTGTAAATAGAAACGTTTGAGATGCATTGATTTCATCTCCAATTACAACACTTCTCTATTCAATCGAAGGATATCAGAGTTGACTCAATTTTATCCATGGGTTAGATAGTGATGAGACTTGGCGAAGTTAATACCATTTCGATGATTAATGTTCTTGGGTCTGTCTTCTTTTCTGCCACGGATGGGTTGAAGAGATAAACATTGTTTGTGTAATTAGTTTCATTCATTTACATGCTTCTTTACTGTTTTTTCACGCAAGAAACATCGATTAACTGAAAACAAACCTGTAATTTAACAATAGCGTTCTAAACTCATCTTCCAGCTTTGAAACAGCTTTCGTGAGCATTTGATTAGCGTGATTAAGCACCCCATCAGCCTTAAAACTTTTATTGCTGCTGAAAAACTCGACAGTGCTTTTCAGCTGATCAATTGCTTCTAAGTAGCTCTCCAGGTCTTCATGTGGCCCTCTCAGAATTTTTGCCTCCGCCTGAATATTTACATTTAAATACACAATCAACATCGATAACATAAATCAAAGTCTCACAAAAGGAAATGCCCCTTCAAAGATGGTAATCACAAATAATCCTATGTTCTTCTGAACGGAATCCCTCCGTCTGAATGAGCACGGATCAAATAAACTAGCACTAGAGAATCAAAAGGTCTTTTGTAGACACTCAAAACACACTGAAACTTGTTCTCATGTGATATGACACAATTTCTAAGAACAATTTTGTCCACCAAGTTTCAATTTTTTTTTAATTTTCGACTATATTAATGACCAATATCTGATTAAATTGAATGAAATATACAAAATTGAAAATTCGGAACTACCTTGCGAGTAAGATCAAATTGAGCCAATATAACATCAGCGGTCTTCAGCGTCTTGTCGATATTGTCATGCGCTCTTCTTATGGAATGCGTTCGTATCTATTCCAGATCTCATTTTGTTCACCAAACTTGAGGAAGAAAAAACGTATTCTTACGTAAAAAGAAGAAAGGAACGGTTACCTGAGTGGGACGCAAGGCGGTTTCGAGGGCAGAGAGGCGGTGGTCGAAAGAGCCGAGAATGGCGACCATGCTATCAGTGATGGTCTGGCTTCTGTGCAGCGAGTCCTTCATGAATATGGCTCTCTCTCTTAACGCCTCCATTGTTTGAGGCACCCCCATTGCACTTGATAGTATAGATCTAGATTCGAAATTGGCAATAGAAGTTGGAGGTGTGATGTATTTTGTTGGTTTGGTTGGACGAAGAAGACAAAATATGAAGTAGTTACGAAGGAATGTAGATACTCGTGATGTGGACCGCTTGCTATGCTCTAAATTCCACTTATTATTTATAAAAATGTTTTTTCTTCTTATTAATAACACAAAGTATCCGAGGATATTTACGGAGTTCATCAAACAGAACGAACCTATGGAATATACATATACATGAAAGGTATGTAAAGCGGACAATATAGCAACGGGCGAGAGAGAGAGAGAGAGAGAGATTGAGATAAAACGACGAGCGATGGTGTGTTGTGGAGGTTATGTGCGAAATCCCAATCCCTGCATTTATGAAATCGGAGGCCGAAATCACCTTTCACGATTTGCCGAATTTGCCAAGGTGCCATTGGTGGTCGCGTGTAACTTGACGGAAACTCCTCCTGACGGCTATCGGAGGAACGTCGGCATTTGTCTGGTCAACTCCTCTAGGAAGGTTTTTTCTTTGTGAAAACATTTAAAACTATTTACTTATTAATTGACCACTAAAGAACTTCTGGTATTGAAACTGTAGATATTCACGGCGTCGAGGATAAACATAAAGAATACGTGGCAGATGCCTCAGGTGGTTCTCCAATCTTGGCCTATTTCTAACAGTTGGAATTAGTTTCAGTCCAACTGAAGCAGAACAATTGTTCATCGTAGATGGGTGGTGTTTTTGACGAGACAATCAAAGCTATGCGTTGTGTTGTTTCTCACAGGGTGGTGCCGATGACGGTGAGGATTTGAGGAAAGCGGCGATGCGAGAATTGAGGGAAGAAACTGGTGTTACTTCAGCCGAATTTTTGGCAGAGGTTTTGTTTTGCGGTTTAATGAGGGCATTGAAATTTTCGTACTTAAAATGCACGAATTGATTTTCCCTTTTATTTCCATTTATTTTTGGCTTATTATGACCATGGTTAGGCTCCCTATTGGCTGACCTACGATTTCCCAATGCAAGTTAGATACAGACTCAATCGTCGGTGGGGCACAAATTATAAAGGGCAAGCACAAAAGTGGTAAGATTATGACTTAACCGATGTTAACTAGGAATATTTTAGGTTTCTGTATCCTCTTTCTTTAGCTTAACCGTCATTTGTTATTCCTTGTCATGTTTCTAGTTTCTACTTTCATGTTGCGTATATGAATTGTTAGTTAGTTGTAATTTCTTGGGGTTAGTGTACACTACACAAGTTTGAAGTAGAGGGTTAGGACACATGTAGGTGGTGATGGGGTTGATATACTCATCTCTGTTATTTGCATTTATGAAGATTTAGAGTATATGCACCACTAGCCATTCAAGCATGCTTTTGATTTTTTTATTTCAATCTTAATGCATCCTATGTTCTCTATCATCTCTATTAAAATTTCTTTTCCATAGAAATGTCCATCAGACAGCCATTGCTGCACCTTAACTCTATTGGAGAAGGTGGTGATATGTATATATTTGATAGCAAGTATGTGGACAATAATTCCAGAAATAGTTTCCTTTTCCCCATCTAAATCAGTTACTGCTGGTAGATAGTGCTAAATAAAGATCAAAGCGTCCTAATGCTCTAAACGCTGTTCTCCTTATCTTGAACGCCAGGTTTCTTTTTAAGTTTACTGGGAAGGAGGAAGAGATAAGCCTGTTGGGCGATGGCTCTGAAAAGCCTGAATTTAACGACTGGTCGTGGATGTGGCCTGAAAGAGTGGTGGAACTTGTGAGTCAATCTTACTATTTTTTTACTTTGCACGTATGTCTCTTACAGGGTTTTGTTATGGACTCAACTGCATGACCATCATTTTGGTAGTATTTACGGTCATCATGACTAGTATTACCCAACTTACCTTTATACACCAGCAAATGGTCTATATATTATGCAGGAATATTTTCGTGAAACATTGACAATATTAACCGTAAGGGCCACCAAAAAGATAAGTCCTTTTTTTTATTGTTAATGCTTTTTTTTTCCATGTTGAACAGGCAGTATATTTCAAGAAACCTGTCTATCAGCAAGTTATGAAGATATTTAGTCCTTATCTTCTGTCAGATGTGGGTGGAGGAATTTTTTGTGCAAATGATGAAACTAAAGTCGTAATGTCTATATAGAGTCAACTTCTGTATAAGACGGCTGACCTGTCATTACGGCAAACGCTATTACTGATGCCTGGCCAGAGACTCATAGATTTTTAAAGGGTGGTACAGGTTGAGCATGTGCTAATTCCTTTTCTACCTGCAAATGTACTGAAGTAAATAAAGTTATTGGGAGAGGAAGATTAACCCAAAAAACATTCAAATTTCTGTTTCTTATCATTTTCCTTTCAAATTTCGATTGATGATGATCAACTCTTTTATTTGATTGTTTATGAAGGGTCAAGTTCAAGAGTGTTTAGCCAGTAATTGGGAGTGACACAACCAAGATGTTCAGATTCTTACACCGTAGGTTAGATGGACCTGACTTTTTCGAGATTTCTCTTATCCTCATTAGACGACTAAGATGCAAAGTTGGCATTTCCGTCCAGGAAGGTTCTCAGTTTCACCGAAAAGAGTCGGCCAGGCATTCATTGACTGGACGCATATTAACAGCAAGATGGTGTTATCATCTAAAAGATATGAGCAACTCATGCATGTAGGGACCAACGGGTACTACAAATAGGTAGCGTAATAGAAGAATGAAGTCTCCACCATAATGGGCTTGTACACAAAGGATGATGCTATAAGTAGATAAATGGAGATCAATGCTTTTGCTGATGAGCTTTGGTGGGGAGAAAGCCAACTGAGATCGCTCAAGCTAGACTGAAGCCAAGGCCGACATGGAAGACTGTGATGAGAAATGTAATAGGAGGGCCAATACCAAACCAGTTCTCGACTCAAAACTACACAGAAATGAGATATTAATTACACAAAAAGGGTAACAAAACCTTTTGCTAATAGTTTTTCAGCTCAACCTAAGCCATGTTGCTAGATCAACAGGTTTTCGTTCTTGAATTTCATTTCCCAAGTCGGGATAAGTAACAGCCTTTTAACATGGTTCTTATGGAGATGTATTGAAGTGGGTTCTCCGCTTAATTCCCCAATCCTTAGCTACTCCAAATATAATTACGTCCAGATAATCTTATCAAGCTCACTAGAGTAGACACTATCTTCTTCCTATGAATTTTCACGTAATAGAATCAGTGTAACTCTCGGGGTCTGCATACGCCTATGGTGTGTTCTGATGGTGCTGTTGGGGCCTTTGCTTGGAATAGAGAGCTTGCAGATCAACTGTCGCTTCTGCTATTCATAGGACCATGATCATTTTAGTTTTGAGATTATTGACATCTCCGAATATTGCAAATGCTCTTCAAACGTTTTTGTCGTGTGTATGCTGTTTCGTTAATGAAAATAATTGTTAGCCTAGCTCCATTTTGTATCCAAGAAATGGAATTGGAATTCTAATTCTAATACCTGGAATCGTGACAATAGATTGTTTTATGAAAATTGAGTTGTTCTGGATAATTCATTCCTTTATCAAATCTAACTATAAATTCCATGGAATTGGAATTTCGATTATGCGTGACAAGTAAACAACATATTTGGAGTTGAGATTCCTAAAGACTTTTCATTTTACCAGGTTGGATTTTGCAGGTTAGCTCTCATGGAAATTGGAAATTTGTAGATCAGAAAAGGTGATTCTTTCGTCATCTTGATGAGGTACTAGATGGAGAGAGTAATGAACCAGGATCTAAGAAACCTTCTGGTTCTTGATACTCTGTGCAGATTGGTGTATACCTTGATGCTTTCCGGTCGGTTCAATTCGGCTGTGACTTGGACAGAAGGATTCGAAGACCTGCAAAACCAAAATTAAAGCCTAACGTTTGGACTTGGAAGATTAATTCAGTGAACAAGTTTGAGGTTTGTGCGAATTTCTGTAAATAGAAAGATTGTGATGTACGTGGAGATTTGCGATTCCAGTATTTATATGTGTTCAACAAGGTATAGGCTTTGTTTATGAATCAAGACGTAGTGGTGGGACTTGGTGGGCCTATCAGGTATGAAGTCGCCCGGAGATTGCAAAACGCAGTCAGATGTCCTATTGAATTCCTGATAGACACGGAACTTTTCACCTATGAACGCCTGCCTTGCCTTGGTTGAAAACAGCTACTCTGCTTCTTACATCGTCGAATGAGAATACACTGGAAGAATCAAAAGAGCATCCTTTCCCTATTATCACTGTATAAGCTTCTGTTTCTCATCACATATGAACTTCACGTTCAAGTGGCTAACATGCTCATCATATTTTGTTAAACTGAATGTTTTTGTAGAAACTGAACTAATGTTCTACTGCCCATGTATAGCAGAATGTTGTTATGGCCCTGGAGCACTTTCTAGGAATCAAGAGTGAAACAATTCTCTCTATTTTCTTTTGGTACGTCCTTATATTCATGGATCACTTGTACTAGGTCTGTAATTCTTCAGTTCGCACTAGTTGATGCTAATGTAGTTAGAAAAAAACATTAAAAGAAATGAAAATCATGAAATACACACCACAAAACTGTTATAATGAGCAGTACTGCTTACTACTGCAAAAGGTCTGTAATCTTTGTAATAGAGCTTGTCAAGTGGTAAACGTGGCAGCTGTTTAAATGGGAAGACTAGGAGAAGGACAAATGCAATGATCGAGATCGAGACCGAGAGGGGGGACACCTAAAGTTCACGTCAGTCCAATTAAGGAGGTCTTTATTTGCGACGTATATGTATATCCGTCACTCTTTCCAACTGACAATGATCCACAAGCACAATGTAGGAGATTCCGACCTTCAGCTCCAGCAGGAGCAAGGGGCCTGTGTTCTCGAAAGAGCTGCGGCTTGCAGGGCTTCGGGTTTCATAAGTGCTGTGTGGGTTAAAAATCTCAATCAACTTCCACGATGTTAAAAACCATCGATTTTAGGACATGGCGTCCTCTTAACCAAATGAGAATCATGTAAGTTGATCAGGGTCTCCTAAAACTTGGATAAGTTCCACATTGATAACTAATATTACTGACCAAAAACGTACTGGCCTTGCTTTGGCTGCATCAACAGTAAGGAGCATATTTGAGAACAAGGCGATGAAGCAGCAAGGAACGGAGATATGATCACTAAGAGATTTTCATTCAAGATTGTTCTCTATCTATATCACAAATTGCAAATAAAATCTTAAGACTGATTGGGAACTGAACTCTAGAGCATCAGGAACCTTGCGACAAAACATGGCATAAACTGATTGGAAAACAGAAGCAACACAACTTACTATCTACAACATGAGCGGGATAAGGATACATGAGCAGTAGTAACAGTAATGATGATGAATTTATCTGTCTCATCGGCCATCAGCAGAAGTGAAGGAATCTGCAAAGCCAGTTGGCCTTGCTGGTATACTACTTTTGCTATCAGCCAGGTCCAAACTCAAGTCCTTTCCTTCTGCTTCTTGCCAACCTTTCACCATCTGATTAAGAGGAAGGCTATAATCAATGCCACAATATTCTTCAGTATCATCATCTAACGGTTTCCATTTCTCAACAAGTGGAGCTAGCACATTCACTGCATGGCTCATATCCGGTCTTTGGTTAGGCTCCCTAGCTGTGCAATGCCCTGCAAGTTCGGCAATAACAGAAATGCTTTCGAATTTTTCATCTTTGACATCCAGGGCAGGGTCAATTGCGGCCCTCAGTGTCTCTTTATCTGATTTGATACGCCAGAACCATGCAGCTAGGTATCGACTTTCTTCTGATCTGTCCTCATCAAGGGCCATTAGTCCAGTCAACAGCTCCATTAAAACAACTCCAAAACTAAAGACGTCGGCCTTGGTTGTGACTTTTCCCGTCACTAAGAAAATATAAATGAAGTTAGTCTTCAAAAAGTAACATGAGGTCTATTGTGCTACTGTACAGCTAATATAAAGAAAATACGATGCTAAGTGGATGTATTTGTTTCAGCATGCAAAATCAATATATGGAACTCGGACAATTCCCTTCAAACCATTTCTGTATTAAAAGCATTTACTTGATTTTACGAGGCCCTAAAATTCTAGCAAGAATCAGCTATATCAATGATTCAAGATTCAGCTAAAAACCAGGTTTAAATTTATGAATCAGTTCCTTGTTCAGCCATTAGAAAATAAACTGGTTGTTATTTAAAAAATCAATTCAAAAAATCTGAAATGAACTAGATAAGAATGGACGCACTTACCAGCATATTCTGGCGCCAAGTATCCAAAAGTCCCAGCAAGCCTGGTCACCACAGATTTCTGACCATTCTCTCCATCAGGAGCAAGTTTGACCAATCCAAAATCAGAAACCTTTGCTCTGAAATCATCAGCAAGTAAGATGTTTGAAGATTTAAGGTCTCTGTGAATGAAGCTCTGATGGGCTAGATTATGAAGATACTCCATTCCTCTGGCAACATCCAAGGCTATATTTAGTCTCCTCTTCCAAGAAAGAGGCTCCAGTTTCCAGCTTTTCCAGTGGAAAAGATGCTTACTGAGGGCTCCCTGAGGCATGTACTCATAAACAAGAATTCTCTCATAGCCTTCAATTGAGTATCCGAGAAGAGATACCAAATGACGATGGCGGACTTTTGAAAGAACTGCAATCTCTGCCTGAAATTCATCTAATGCTTTCCTGCTAATGGCACCTGCTTCCATCCTTTTAACTGCTATTTTTGTTCCATCGTCTAATTCTCCTTTATAAACCACCCCAAAGCCACCACGGCCAAGCTCATTATCTGGCGCAAAATTCTTGGTCACGTTGCGAAGAACCTGAACCGAAATGATTAAGTTTCCTGCTTCAAGGACGTGAGACTCCCCAATACCACTATTATTCCTGCTAGCAGAACCGCTAACTGTAGAAGTGCTTCCAATTGTGTTGTTGGCAACAGCAATCTTAACCATGTTATCTGAATCAGATGGATCTCGCGGATGGATGACAAGGGAACTTGGAGCATTAAAAGTTTGTTTCTGCTGCTTATAACAATATATTAATATAGGAATGCCCAGAATGGCCACAACTGCAATACTTGCAACAGGGGCTATAATTGCAACCAAAGTGGATCTTTTCGATTGGGTAGAAATGTGAGAATTACTAGAACCAGAACCCGTGCCTTTGTTTCCAGAAGGCGATTTGCTGGCTGGTGGTGTATCCGAGACTCCAGGTGATAAAGTGTTGTTAGGAGATGGTGCTGGTTTGGTCTGATTACCACCACCACTGAATAAAGGATTACCAGCAGAGACAACATTAACAGTGGGTTTAAATACCGGTAGTGGAGGGGAAATATCGTTGCTGCTAAGGTCCAACTTTGTCAAGGATGCTAAGCCAGTCCAGTTGGTGGGAACTAAGCCGCTTAGATTGTTATTGCCAAGTTGGATTTGTGTAATAGAATCTAATCTCCCTACCGAAGGACTCAAGGTTCCCCTGAGATTATAATTAGGTAAAATAATGGAAGAAACTTTACCTTTGGCATCACAATGCACTCCAAGCCATGATGCACATGGATTATTGCCAGTCCAGGATTTAGCAAGTCTTGAAGGGTAATTTAAGCCGCTTAAGAACTCTATAAGCGCCATAACTTCTGGTGCACAAGGAACCCCTGGACTGGTTTGACAAAAAGAATTTGAAGTGCAGGTGGCATTGATTGCTTTAAACTTAGGTATTGGACCCATCAACTGGTTATTATTCAAGTCCAATTTTTCCAGCGCCATATTTGCCAGGCTATCAGGGACTAAACCGACAAGTTGATTGCCATTAAGATTGAGATCCTTCAGCTGAGTCAAATTGCCAATGGTCTCTGGAATTGCACCTGTGAATTGGTTCCCGTGAAGCCACAAAGTGGTGAGCGAAGTCATCGTCGCTACCAAATCAATTGTACCTGTCAAACCACCACCCTGTTGATCGTTTAACCAAAAGTTCTGCAAAGACATTCCTCCCTTAAAGCTTGCAGGAATCTCCCCAGATAACTTATTGGTGGAAAGTTTCAAGTTTTCCAAAGATGATAAGTTTCCCAGAAAATCAGGCAATGGACCAACTAAATTGCAAGACATGCACGAAAAATTAGTTAACTGTGCAGCATCTAACAACCCATTTGGGATTGACCAACCCTCAGTACCATTGAGATTGTTTCCATCAAATGCCACCGATTGTAAAAGCTCCAAACCATCAAAGAAATCAGATGGAATAGAATCGAACTTATTGTAATCCAAATAAGCATATATTAGCTTGGACAGTCCTCTAAGAGATGGTATAGGCCCTGTGAATTGGTTCCGTTGAAGACTCAATCTTTCCAACATAACCAGCTTGTTGAGGTTTTGAGGCAAAGGACCCTTTAGGTTCATATCCTGAAGCTGAATCTGATTGACCCTCGAACCAGAACAGTACACATGTTTCCAACGTTGCCCACATGGGTCACCATTCTGAGGCCACTCCAAGGCTTCTGGGTTCTCTAACCCATCTCTAAATGACTTGAGAATTGCCAAGTCATTGGCGTCTGTCTGTGCATAAACCACGACAGCTAGTGATACGAGTGATAAAGTTACAAACTTTACAAGGTAGCTTCTCATGGCAGATCTATGGAGTTGTTCCAATTGGGTTCATTACGCACCAACCCAAAAAGACAATATAAGCTATACAGTAGCCTCTTGCATTGAAGTTTGCTTCAATACCCATCTCACATCCTACATGGGAGTGAGAAAAAATAGCACAATTCAGATTAATACCAATCTACATGTCTAAAGGCTGAAGAAGGAGACGAAAACAAAACACACAAGTGCAGAGTGAAGACTAAAGACAAACTCAGAGAAGAAGAGAAACAACTAAAGAAGTGAATAAAGAAATGTTAAACCGCACAAGAAATCATGAAAAATTGGATATAAAGAGATCAAAGAAGCATTCAACAAAACTAACCAAAGAGATGAAGAAAAAAGAAAAAGAAGTGGAGAATTGATAATAATAGTAATAATAACAGTCATAAAAAGAACATAAACCTTGGGAACGGATAAAAGAAAGAGAGAGAGAGAGGGATCGTTGGCTTGGTGGAGAATCTATGTGTCTCACATCTAATCTTCTGGATAGTAGATTGCCACATAGCAAGCAGAGTGTTCTTCTTCTATATCTCTCAACAGGGTCGTGTATAAAGTAAAGGACATTTCCGTCTTCTTAGCCACAGATATTTGACCGCCGAAAGGTTGCTCTGCTTATAAGTCTTTAACATATTTGGGTCGAAAACAGTTCACTTTGTAACCTTTTTTTTTCTCGAAGTAGAACAGTAAAATCATTATTTTTATGATAATAATTTAATTAAAATAATAATTCATAAACCAATTGATTAAATGAAGCGGAGTCCCCAATCCTGGCAGTGGTACATCACAGTCTCACTGACATTTTTCAACCTTATAACCAATAGGTAGGGCTTTGGGTTAAATGGCTTGGTAGTTATCAACTACCCATAAACTAAACAACATTTTAAGTGCAAAATGGGTTATTGGTGTTCTTCCTTTTAGGCATTATTAAAAATGGGTATACTATTTTCAGTTGTTTCTTAGCTGTACTAAATTATGGTTTTATTGTACTAATCGGACAAAAAACTACTAATTGCCTTACGGTTTTAAATGTTGAAGCAGCCGCCGAACGGTGGCTCTTTCCACCTGCTACATTTATCGCATTCTCCATTTTTATTAATTTACCATTGCCAAAGACGACTGAAAACTGTATAAGACTATAAATAAATATTTAAAAATTAAAAATCTCAGCGCTCAAATTCATAGCCTGAATACCAAATTAGAGTTTTGAACACTTCCCTAGGCGTATGAAATTAAATTAATTAGAATTGATAGACGCATTGACCTGTAACAATTTTACAACTCCCCAATATTAATGTTGAGTGGATGGACCACAAATTAAACACATATGTCCGTTTCCTGTAGCAATGCTTAGTTGTAACATTAATTGCATGTGACATTGACAACGAAATACAAAGTATATTTAATTAGATATCTGAAAATCGTGAAAGTATATCCTAATCGACATGTTTATCCAAAACCGTAACTAGTGACATTTAATACGTATCTTACAGAACATTACGGTTTTGGACAGGTAAAATTGTAAAACTGTGACAAAACAAGAAAGTCATGTCCACCTACATTTTGTGAGTTTTATACTAATGTGACCACGTGGATGCGAAATTTACGGACGTAAGAAAAGTCGCGCTTTACTTTTGACTCAAACCGTGGACTTTTTTGGACCATGTAGAATTACCTAAATACCCTTTTGAAACTATTTCAAATATACGTAACCCATGTACGAGTTTGTAACTGGAATATAGACACACAGCCCAACTTCGTTCGTTAAACAACATTTGCATATGCTTTTATTTAAGGTTTTAAAAAAATGTTAAATTGAAAGATGCCTCCAACGAGCTTTTAAAAATAATTATAAATGGGTGCACTCATGAACTTATTTATAAAAAATGCACATGTAAGGGGGCGTGTAATGATTAAGTCATCGCACTCTTTAAAGAATTGATTGCAAAGCTTGTGCCTTAAGGGTTAGTGAACTTACACAAAGACTTAATCGTACTCTAATTACGCTTATGTTAAGAGAGGAAAGGACTGCGAGTGCCGTAGTCTCTTTGTAGATGATTTATCGGGGCTCAATTTTCGTAGACTTACGTAGCTTTTGATATTTTCTTTTCTCTTTATATATATTAAAAAAAAAAGATTACGAGTGTTACAAGATGACATTTTTCTGTTCAGCACTTCACACTTATTTAAAATTAGAAAACTAAAAGAGGACTTAATAAATATCACGCACTATACACGTACTACAGCTGCTGATATAGGATTGGAAATCCGAAATCTTCCTTGGAAACACATCTTAAGGTAAATTATTAGTTAGTTGATATGGACAAGGGACGAAATTTTAGTACTTGGACAGATTTCAGACTCTGATTAGTTGTCGGCAGGAAATGGCGCAAAGCTTGGGTTGCTTCACTGAATTCGTTGTATTTGTAATTGGCGTTTTGTTGGACTTGCCCTCTTAACACGGCATCAGGTTCTGTGTTCCACTAAATCTCTCAATTGCAAAGTCAAAAAAAAGTCACTTTCACCACAAAACTGTTACTGATTTCCCAAATCCAATTTTCAGTTGTTGTCTTTGACGTGTCAAATGTAGTCCTTCTTAAATTCAACTTAACTTAATTAATACGCGTGATAACTTATAACATATGAAATAGAAATTTATAGTTTTATATGATCATTATTTGGCTCCGACAAATTGGACCACTCCCAAGCTTTCAGGCCAGGGTACCAACAAAGGCGTGTCACATGTATCTATTCTCACAAGCTTTTTGATAATTTCAACCTTTAAATTCTAAGATTCTATGAAACAAGAAAACGAAAGTATTGATTTTATAATTTTTGGCGGTGCAAAACAGATGGGTATTGATGTAACACCAAAGACGAATCAAAAAAGGGCGACAAGATGATGGGGTCCCCTGTCTTGATGCTATTCCCATTCCAAAAACAAAATCACAAAAGAAATTCCCTGATTGGATTTTGTGTACAGGAATGAATGGCGTTTAATATTACATCAACTTTAACGCTGGAATGATACATTTTACGATATAAATTTGTATGGCACCAACTTTGATGATATTTGTATAAGTGATGTGCTTATATTTAATACATGAAATAATTGATTTTAATTTAATAATTTTGTCAATAATAAAAATTGAATTGCAAAAGTTAAAATTCATTAAGAAAAATTTAAAACAAAAAAATGCAAAATAAATTAAAAATTAGAGCTATAAATATTTTGGTAACCAAGAAAATGAGCGTGATGTGAAAGAGAAGCAATGAAGTGCTTGATTAGCACGCATTTGGCCATTAATTGGGGGTAAAAATTTCTCAAAATTTGACCACATAGTCTGTCCGCGTAATCCATATATCAAACAATCTCATCTTACTAAAGCTAGCAATTTAGTTTCTAGATCCATAATTGAATTAAGATAGAAGTAGAATAGAGGATGGGAAGTTTCCCACTTGTAGTTGTACAGCTAAGACATACATACATGGGGCAGTGCCACCTCTCATTGACAGGAAAAGCATATGTTGTGCTTATTTGGTTCGAATAAAGCTGGGGCAACGAACATGTCGACGTCAGTTGTTCTTCCTTATCCATTTTTATGTCCGCAGGCCCCGAAGAGATCAGATCAGGGGCGGGAGGCACAAAAATGATTGAATTCGTTTTTCTCATTCAACAGTTAAATGGGTTTACTTCTCACGCCTGGAGAGTGGAGACTTCTATATTTTCCAAATTTATAATGATTGCTGTTAGCTTACCAACAAAACAAATTGAGTTATATAAAATAAAGATATTTGTTTTCAATTTCTTACATTGAGAATGATCTACATAGCCAAATATAGCTTGATAATAAGAAACTAGATTTTGTGTTGATGTGAACTACTAAAAAAACTTAATGAATTCAATTTACTTTTCTCGTCAAGATTTGAATGTTATGTAAGAAATATTTTCTAACATATAGATAAACACAAAATCTTTCAAAAATATATGTATCATTAATCAAACCAATTACTTGTAAGAAGTCAACCGTGATCGAATTACAAGTACAATGGAAGCCAAAATTTTATGGCTTCTACTCGGATCTCAATAATTGAATAAATTAAATAAAACATGATATATAAATCGTAAGAAATAGTACCTTATTTGCTTTCCTGTTGAAATCATTCGAAAAACTTTTCACCGTGTCAACTACGAGTAGGTCAATCGTTCAGTTTCTAACGATATCCACATAGCAACTTCTCAACGCTTCTAAGAGAAAGAAAATAAGAGTACTAACTCCTTTATCTTTTCTTCCTATTTATAGAAAAATCATTAGGTGGTTTTGAAATTGTATTAAAATTAAATTTCTTAATTATAATTAAAGTCATGCTCTAATTATAATTAACTTAATTTTAATAAAAAACAAATATCTTATATTTGATCCCTAAAGTTTCTCAAACTTTATAATTAAGTCCAATTTAGTTAAATTGATTTTTTCTTCACAAGTTGCTCTTTAATATGTGATCCATTAGGTTCCTAATATATTGGCAATGGTTATAAATTATAATAATAATTCACAATTAGAATCAAATAAATTAAAACTTCTTTTAATTTATCTTTAAATTTTCAATTAAATAATTTATGATCATAGATCAAGATTGATGTCTAGTAATATATCATGACCACCTAAATATCAGGAATGTCAAAGTAGTTTGACTTAACCTACTATGTATGATTTTCCACACGGATACCCTCACCAGACACAATGTGGCCTAAGAACA
>JANSVB020000109.1:4882510-4896063 GCA_025504935.2 Erythroxylum haughtii | reverse complement strand
GATCAATAATTAAATTGCATGATAAAGGGTTAACACTTAAGAGATCTTAGTGGGATTCATTACCTAGGTACTAGTTATTTGATATTAGATTAATCTTTATGTGATATTTATCTTGATTCATTATTTTGTTGAGTCCTAGTCTGGTTTAGTTTTAAATTAAACCATCATCTTATTCTACGGTTAGATAATAGAAAAGAGGGCATTATTATTGGTTGTAGCCCTCGTGGGATCAGCCCATACTTACTAGTACTAACTAAAGTTACGTACTTATAGTTTAAAAACACATATAAAATATATATAATCAAGTTTTTGACGCTATTATTGGGGAATTAAGGTATTAGGAAAACCTTTCATTTTTTAAATCTAGCCTTGATTTCTTTCTTTCTTTCTTTTTACTTTTAATTTTAATTTGTTTAATTATTTTATTGACTCTTTGGTTTTCTTACTTCTACAATTCTTGGGGTTAGTTTATGACTTGAGGAAATCTATCTCACCTTGTTGACAAAGATCTAGAGATTAACATGAAAACTTGTAGAAATCTCCACAGGACCTTATTTAGAGAGTTCGAGTTAGATTGGAAGATAGAGGACTCAAAAGGTTAAATTTATACTAAAGGAAAGCAACCAAGGACTATGTTTAATTACACTATACCAGACTTGACAAAAATGAAATTCAGCATCGTGAGATCGACTGTCATTGCCAATAATCTTAAGATTAAACTGAGTATTATTTAGATGGTGTAACAATCTTTCTAGTTTGATGGGCTACGAGGAGAGGACCTCAACATAAATATCATAAACTTGGTGAAGATTTGTGATACCTTTAAGGTCAACGGTGCCAATGATAATGGAATGAAATTGAGACCATTCATGTTCTTATTAAGAGGTTGGTCAAAGTGATTGTTAAATTCTCTTCCTAAGTCATCACTTACCACTAAGAACTAAGTAACATATAAGTTTTTTCTAAAGTGCTTCTTGCCAAACTAAAGAATGACATCTCCTATGCCCAAATTGACTTAGAGACATTGTATGAAACATTTGGGAGATTTAATGAGATGTTAAGGAAGTGCCCACATCATGGTCTACCATTATGGATACAAATTCAGACCTTTTATGATGGGCTAAATCAAACGATAAGGCAGATGATAGTTGCAGCTACGGGGTACTATAAACAATAAGATGCTAGAATAGCTCAGCAATCATTAGAAACATAGTGATGAATAATTATCAGTGATGCTCTTCTAGAGTAGGACTTAACAAGCTAACGAGAGTGTATGATGTAGACGCATTTACGACATTAACAAACCAAGTTGAAGTGTTAAGTAGGAAGATCAATGGATTAATTACAAATCCTCAGTTATTCTAAGTGATGTAGTGTGAGGTGTATGAGTTATGATATCTAGGTTAATACTGTCAAGCACTATGGCCTGAGCATGCAGATTATATGGGGAATTCTCCCAGACCTTATAACAATCCATACAGTAATAAAGGCAGTCAAGGAATAACCCTTCAACTTGATTCTGATAATACCCATCTCAAGAAAAGAAGCCAAGCTTAGACGACATCATGTCCATAATTCTTCAACATTCAAAGGCAAGATTTCAATCCATAGAGATTTCATTAAGGAATTAAGAGGCTTTTATATGTAACTTGGAAACTCTAGTTGATCGACTTGCAAAGTTAATTTTTGAAAGACCACAGGAGTTTGCCTAGAACCATAAACATAAATCCTAAAGGACGTGTGATGGAAATCACCCTTAGGAGTGGAAAAGAGCTGTAAGAGGAAAACAAAGCTCAAGAGAAGAAAGAGAGTTACACCATGAGTTAAGAGAAAGATTAAGGTGAAAGGCAACTTCAAAAGTTAAGGAATTTTAGTCCATCATCCTTTATCCTACTCAAGTGAAGAAAGATTAATTGGATGACCAGTTTGGTAAGTTCCTTGAACTATTGAAATAACTCCAAATTTACTTATCCTTTATTGAAGCTCTTGTACAAATCCTGAAATATTCAAAACTTTTGAAGGAGTTATTAGAAAATAAAAGGAAGTTGGACAAGTTGGTTATTAGGAGTTACTAGCAAATAAGAGGAAGTTAGACAAGTTAGCAACTATAATGCTGAGTGGAAGGTGTTAAGCGATACTTCAAAGCGAGTTGCCAGAGAAGCTTAAAGACTTAAGGAGATTTATTATCGCATTTCAAATTAGTAGCTTAAAAATAGAAAAAGGCTTCCACTGACTTAGGGGCTGAAATTAATATAATGTCATATTCTTTGTTTAAAAAATAGGATTAGGTGAACCAAAACCTATCAGGATAAGTTTAGAATTAGAAGATAAATCAATAAAGTATCCTAGAGGTATTATAGAGGATATACTTGTTAAGGTTAATAAGTTTATCTTCCCAGTTGGTTTTGTGATTCTTGACAATTAGGAAGATATAAAGGTATCTCTAGTTCTAGGTTGACCATTTTTTGCCACTATTAGGTCGATTATTGATGTTAGTAAAGGCAAGCTAGTTCTTAGGATTAGGGATGAAGATGTTGTATTTAAAATGTCTGATTTCATGAATCATTGCCTTACAACTTGTTAATGTTGATGTTAATGAGTCTAGTGATATGTTTGATGATTCAATTTTAGATGTTTTTTAGGACTCTTCTTTTAAAGATTTGTCAGAGCTGTTTCTAGTTCAAGGTAGAAAGAAGGATGAAAATATGGCACAAGGAAAAAAGCAGGTAGTCAATTTAGAGGTTAAAGAATTCATGGTAAAAAATAACATACTTAATCTTTATATGTCACCTTGAACATGATAGGTACGTCAGGCTAAAGACATAGAAAAAGAGTTACTTAAGAGTTAACCCAAGAATTAAGATAGTTTTGTTTGATTTTTTTTTAAATTTGAGCTTTAGATTAGGATTTCATTATTTTTTTCAGTGTGTTTTATGTTACGTTATAGAGCATCTTCATTTGACTTTGCCTTTTTTTGTGTTTTTGGTATGTGTTGTTGAATCTAGTGACTTTAAATGAAAATTTTTAACATTTTAAAGCATTTTTAACTATACATAGTCATGTACATACCCTTGTATACACGACCTTCATTATTTCATGTTTTACATTATCTACAAGGTCATTGGAATATGACCTTGTGTATTCCAAGAGCTTTTAAAAAAAAATTCACACATATTTAAAGTTTGTTACATTGGCTTGTCTCAATTTCCCTAGAACATGTCACAGCACATATTCACAATGACTTACATAATCATGCACATAACCGTATAAATGACCATGTAAGTTCACAAAACATCACACACCTATCTATCACTAATCACATAACACAATGACTTAAACGGTTAATTACACGACTGTGTAATTGAACATGTAAGTTTGTGACACATATATAAAAACCTATTCCTCTTTTTTTCTCCCACTTTTCTCTTCCTCTTTCGTCACCTACTTATTACACCTTTCCCTCCTTCAGTGTAGCCCAGTGTTTTTGAGTGATTTTCCAATACCAAAGTAAGTTTTTCTTGCCTATTACATGAATTATACTTGGAAATTTGGGTATTTTTACAAGCTTTAAGGTTCTTCATCCTTAGATCACTAAGGTTACACAATTGTTGCATATTTGTTCTTGATTTTCATTTATAAGTTGAATCTCATTCTTTTCCATTAAAATTATTGGATTAATTTGATGAATTGCATGAGAATTATATGAAATTTGATTTAGGCATGCAAATTTTGCTCACTAGGTTAGAAAATTATGATTTTTTTGATATATTAGGTTTAATTTGTTGTTTTTCTAGTAATTGGATAGTATTTCCTAGTTTAATTTCATTTTAATTTAGTATTTAGCAAGAATTAGATTGGCCAACTACAATCTAATTCAAGACGCTTCGAGATATGATGAGATGAACTACATAAACTTCTTTGTGATGATGGTTTCTACAATTAGGATTTCATGGAGACATAGGAGTACAGGAGCCTTCGGATAGATTTTTTGTACAGGATGTGTTCCCATCACTTTTGTGGCATCATTAGTATAAGGAGGATAATTATAACCCAACAAATCCAAGGTATCCACCCTATGACATCCCGCATTCAAGTACACCTATAGGCTTTTGATTAATACCTTGAGTAGGCAGGGTGATAGTCTTCAGGAGCCTATCACAGATGAGGCTACTTGGTACCATAACCATCCTTAAATTAGATGTTATGAGGAATATACACGTAATGTGCACGAGACGAGGACTAACAGGAGACTTTGAGTATTCGAATGAGCAGGCAACCTCAGGAAAAGATAAGGAATATACACGTAATATAGCGTAACAACTACTGAGATAAGACTCATCATTGTCACATACGGGGGCAGAGCATTAAAAGAATTTAGACTTGTCAGCTACTGTAGGATCATCTGAGATGCTGTCACCACCTAGACACTAGGACCAGCTGAAGATTGCTTGACTGGAGAAGTACATAGATCAGAACTTAAGAGTCCACTACACTATTTGAGTGAACTAGCTAACATTAACAGAGCAGATAGAGAGATAAAAGGCCCTTAATAAATGGATAGAGAAGGTCATATTATAAATGGTAAGACACCTCGGGATGTCTATACCACCTCTACCTTTTGGAGCGACTGCATCATCTTTGGCTCCATAGCAATATTATGTTCAAAGACCTGAGGATCCCCTAATACCATCATACTAGACTCACTAATAGATTTACAACTACAAAGGTAGTCTAGATTTTCTATTAGGTTTTTTCTTTTATTTCTTTTACTGTTTTGATATTTATCTTATTTTTTCTATTATTTTATTTTATTTAAATTTTATTATTACCATAATAGTTTCGTTTTGATTTTATTTTGTTATTCTTTTAATCTCTTTATCCTTTTTTGTTTTTATTTTGCAAGGATGACTATACATAATACTGGATAGACTTTTTATTTAATTTAGAATGTGTAATTTTTAGTATTTAAGGAAGCACTAAAATATAACTTTCTCATGTTTTGTATTTACTTAGATTTTTTGTGCTCCTATTGTAATTTTAAGTGTGGGAAAGAGGTCAATGAAAATTTTGTGAATTTCCTTCAAATTTCTTAAGCTTATTAGAATCTTTATTATTCATACTTGTTAACTGACATCTCAATTTAGTTAAAATTTGTTTGAAATACTTTAAGTTATTATTGATTATTAAATTAAATTAGTATGCAAAAGGTTGAAAGTTAGAATAAAACAGTTTTTATAAGCTTTGTTTTTAGTAATCATTGACATAGTTAATTCAAATGAAAATTGCATATTACTTACAAAAATGAAGCCTATTTGTCAGCTTTTGAGGCTAAGAGCAAATATGTGGTTATGTTATACTCTTTTATTCTTTATTGTGTATTATCATGTATAGTTGGATAATTCTAGAACTTACTTTTATTATTCATATTGAGGCCACCTTTTTTAAACTAGAGGCATTAAATTGATAAAGGTACTTAGATTTAACCTGTTGTTTTAGCCTATTTTCTTTAATTATTATCCAATCTATTTTTATCCTTTATAAGTGACCCCGAGTCGTTATGATAGTCAAAATAAAATAACTAGACCTACTACTATAGCAGTGATGAGTCTAGGTCGATCTCACAAAAAGTGTATGTAAAGCTTATGAAATGAAATTAACTGATGTTTAGGTTTAACGTGAGTTTTGGATTTTTGGAATAAGAAAATAAAATAAAACTAACTAATAAAAACAAATTAAAGAAAACATGCAAAAATAATAATAAAAGTGGAGAATTCGGTAGGGACCCAATTCTTTGGTTCAATCTTGGCCTACACCCTAAGTAAGCATATTTCATTATTTTGTTGTTCTCAAACCTCTCCTTGCAACTATTAATTGTAGGTTAACAATTAACTCGAGTTTTTTCTTAAGTTTTGTTTAATCAAGATATGATCGTTAATTAAACTTAACCACTGAATAACCTAAGATACAATCTCTAAATTTAATTAGGTAGTAGCATTACGAATTAGGAAAATAGATTAATCAAGGCAACAATCACATACAAAGCATCATTTAACTTAGATCATGTTATCCCTAATGATTACATCATTAGTTGTTATACAAGAATTTCAACGTAACAATTTCGGATTATATCGAAATTCTAGCAATGGGTTTACAATTAACGATTCAATGAACGCATTAAAATCATCATCTCACAATACCCAAGGGGTTCATATACAAATAACTAAATAATAACGAAAATCTGATTATCCATACATAAAAATCAAATCAATTAATATAGGATAACACAATCAATTCCTAATGAGAGAAAGAAATAAAAAAATAAAAAATACTTAACTCCGGTCGTTGACGTCAATGTTACCTCCAAATCGATGTCAAGATGCCTACCCCTTCATGAATCTTTCCGTAAAAAATGCTTAAGCCCTCGTTCCGATCCCTAGCTGAAAACCTCTTTGTTTTACCTTCACTTCCTAAGCTGCAGCTCTTAATTTTTTTATTGTTCAATGATGGGACGAATAAACCTTGTAAGTTTATTGTCCCTGACTACTGCTCACACCCACAATGCCAAGCCACCGCAGCTCCAGCCACCGTAACTCCAGCCTACGTCTAAGCCACCATCCACCTGCTGCGCCTCCTCGCCTACGTTGCACTACTCACTGTAGCTTTAGCCAAGCCACAAGCCCGCTCTCCAGCCAAGCCTGCTCTCCAGCCAAGCCGCAGACGCAGCCCTTCACCAGTAACGAAGCCGCATGCTTCTCCTCTCTACTGTGCCGCCCCCTGTAGCGTTGATTGGACAATTAAACTTTACTCCTCTTTAAAACCTTCTTCATGCTTAAAGCCTCCATGCCTGCTGCGTTCTTCTACATTTTGAGTAAAACACCTGCATTAAACGTAGACAACGTCTTCGTTTAACACACAACATCTGCGTTTAATACAGATGTTGTGTGCATTTTACGTAAAACGTTGTGCATTAGCTTTTGCCGTTCTCCTTGGCTATGCATTGTTGTTTTGGAGCTCTTATTACTTCTTCATTTTTCCAGTCAACACTTTTAATTCTCCTTCTTTGTATTTTGATTTTTCTCGTCTTCTTCTTGTTCAATAAAAACAAACAAAAATAAATCTTAAAAAAATGATCCATATGTCATATTTTTAACTCACTTTAATTTCTTTACTTCTAAATTATAAATAAAATTATATATGAATCAAAGTGAATATTTTAAGCATTTTTTGTCATTAATAGCTAAATATAAATAATTAAATGCATCAACAATTAATACATATCAATAAGTAACTACTTTACATACTTAACCTTTTTCTTAATTGATTATAACCATATTGATAGCCTTTACCTTATTTTTCTTGAATACATTTAATTATTTTTGAACCTTGAAGGAGTTTGCATTTACTTGTATGCTTGAAACTTGGGTTATATTGAGAAGAAAAGTTTTGATATTTTTATGATTATTGGTATATAATGATCTTAAAATTTGTTTCTTCTTGAGTGCTTTATTTATATAATTTTATATTCTTTTCAAAGTTGCTCGAAGAAGTTCAAAAGTTGAAAATTATTTATGGCGAGCATATTAAAAAATAACAAAAAAGTTGAAAATTATTTATGGCGAGCATATTAAAAAATAACAAAATAGAGAATTTATGATATTTGTTGGAGAGTGAGAAGAATTAGTGTTTTACCAATGAACTTATTGTTTAAAGGTCCTATGTTATGAAGAACCAAGTTTTATTCAATCTTGTTTATGTGAATTTTCTTTAATGTTATTACCCTTTTTAATTATCCCTACTATACCTTTACCTAAGTCTCGTTGCAGCTTATTAAAAATCCTTTTAATTTTTGTTTCTGGTTTACTTATAAATGGTGGAGATGTAATTTTGTTGCAAGCTTATGATCAAGAATCCTTCTATATAATGATTTGAGAGTTTGTTTTATTTTCCACCCCAAACCTTTGAGTGCATTTAGTAAATCCTTTGTGAGGGTGTAGAATTTGTGTTTTTTATTTCAAAAAGATTATCAATGTGGTTACTATTGATATTGACTTATGAAAGTTGGTTATAGGATAACTTTAATCTAATTATATGTTAATTTAATTAATATGATATGATGATTTAGGGAAAAAATGGATATATTGAGTTAATAATAAGTGGATGTTTTTTAGATTGATAATTTTGGATTGTCATTTGCTTGAAGACAAACAAAAGCTTAAGTGGGGGGATTTTTTATGAACAGTTAATGTACTATGTTTTTATGCACAAATTGAGTGTATTTTGCATGTTATTTGAGCGTTTTATGTTATTTTTTGGTATTTGTTTTGTTTTAAGTGGTTTTCATGTTTTAATTGCTTTAGTGGATAAAAAAAGAGAGATGAATTTGGGTAAAATTGTGGCATAAAGCAGAAGAATTAGAGTTATTTTGGAGAAGCACTTTATGTGAGTAACACATACAACCATGTAAAGGACCATATAAGAGAATGTAAATATGTAATGCTTCGAAGACATTATTTTTGCCTACATGGAGGTACACACACATGTAAGTAACATACACAGTTGTGTCTTATGCCCATGTATAAAATCACAATTTTGAAGAGTTTTTGAGATATTTGGCCACTCACACGACCGTTAATTAACCAATGATTAGTTATTAATAGTATTGCAAAAGATATTAACATAAAATAAGACCTTTCACGGTCTAATGATCAATAATTGAATTGCATGATAAAGGGTTAATACTTAAGAGATCCTAGGTGGATTCATTACTTAGGTATTAGTTATTTGATATTGAATTAATCTTTGTGTTATTTTTGCCTTGTTTCATTATTGTGTTGACTTTTAGTTTAATTCAGTTTTTTAAAATTATCATATTATTCAACAGTTAGATAACATAAAAGAGTCTATTACTAGTACTTATAGTCCTCATGGAATTTATTCGTACTTACTAGTGTTACCTACAACTATACCATACACTTGTGGTTTAAAACACAGGTAAAATATAGATAATCACACTCCAATACACTATATTATTTTGAAATTGTTTTATTCCTGCTTTGATAATATCCAGCTCATCCTTTACAATTAGATTCATCATATGGACAAAACAACACGTACGAAAGAACCTCTCGTCATCAATAAGCTCTTAATCTGCAACTTAATTTTATCTTTGTTGATTATAACATCGTTTATGTTGCAATTATCTAATGTTATTATTGATAGTTTTGAATTGATGTTTCATTCCATCAAATGATCTACCAATAAACTCGTTAGTCTTTCCCTTACATATGTGCTAAAATATAAATGAACCTACCGTTTAGGAAAAAAAATCAAAGATCAATTATAATAAAATCAAAGCAAAAATAAAAATAAAGCAAATAACATTATTTCCCTTAGAATGCAATTACATAAAAGTCCAATTGTTATTAATGTAATGTGATGTTACAATTATATGACCCTTCTTTTTAATTTTTAGTAATCCGTATCTTGGCTGTGATTGCAATTTATTCATCATTAACTAACGTCTCTAATATGAAACTTTTATATGTATCAAAAATCTTGAAGATGTCCTTATATATAGTACTTCGAGTAGACAACTTAAAATTTGGCTTAAGTGATGTAATAAATATCCTGAAGTCTATATGGTCCATAATTGATAATGGATACTTATACCTTATGATTGCCTTCTCAAGCGAATGCCTAAACCTTTTGAGATATTACTAGAGACTATAGTTAGAGTATCCTTTCCCCGACTAGTAGCTTAACCTGTTTGTACTTCTCCTTAATATATATATATAAAGATTATAACAATCATTTCATTTTTTTAATAAATTAGGTATAAAAAATATTTAACCTCCTACTATCATTCTTTTTTGATTGCACGCATCAATATGTTTTTTCAAATTTGAGATTCTACCTTTTGAACCTGTAGTAAACATATGATAATAGTATTTACACTTCATATTGTCAATTTTCTTACTTGTTTTAGCCTTTTAAAAATGATTCCAAACATCACTTCTTATTTTTGAAGAGTTCATGGTTTGATAGAGAGTTATTTCTTTAGTCGTTTTATGAATAGATAAATCAGTCAGAAAAGTTAATTCTTGTATTTTCAATTGGACCACGTACCCAATTAGTTGCATCTTTTTTTGGCACCATTATCAATTCTTAATGCTTCTCTTAACATCTTGGGCATGAGTATGAAATTGAGCCATTTCACTTTCTTTTAGATTAAAATAATTCAGTTTAATCCTCAATTACAATATTGAAAGCTTTTGTTTTTGCTTCAAACATGATTTCAAATTTAACTGTATTCTTTATAAAATATAGACTGAGACTCAAAATAAGTGATCGAGAAAATGACAAAGTTTGAGTTATTTATGGACATGGGATATTTTAGAATACATTAAAAAAAAAAGAGTGATCAAGCAAATTAATAGTATAACTTTAACATTGAGAAGCTAAAACTACAAGTGATTCTATGATGTCCTGGAATTAAACTACGATGAACCCACTTATCCATAAAAGCCCCTGGACTTCGCAAACAGAAAACAACGTTTGTTGCTTACAAATTTTGATGTGAGAGGGAAAAAAAAAAGACGTGAGACAAAGCCCCCAACAATAGAAAGAAGCGATAATAGCGATGAGTATAGTGTCGACGACCATGACATTTACAACAACAGGCAGTGACGACGGACACCTTGCGCTCTGTCAAGGAATGGGGATATGGGATACAATAAGATACATGTCATTTGTTTGATTCATTTAATAAAATAATATTATTTTAGGTTATATAATAAAATTCAAATCTAAATCTTAAAAAGATAAAAATTTAATTTATCGCTAGAATCTAATTACAATCAAAATAAAATTTATTAAATTACTTTTGAATCATATCATATCAAATCTAAAATATATTGTTTATATTACTTGAATTTTATAAATTCTTTAAAGTCGTTAATTTTATTTAAAAACTTTTAACGATTTCTAGTAATTTAAGATAATTTGAATGCTACTAAATAATTCAATATTTAGACATTTATGAATATTTTTTTATTTTTTTATTTTTTTATCTCTTATTCCAAATTTACTAGGAATTATGCTAAAAATGTTGGAATTTCGTTGTCATCCGACGTAAAACCAACTAATTATTCTTGGTGACTAGAACAAACATCCTGACCTTATCCATAACACCATCCAGAACAGCCAATAAAACCCCTGAACCTTCTAGTTCATTGTCCTACATTCTCAATCAATTAGTCAAGAAACTAGAATCAGGCCAAAATCCTACATCCACCGTTCGTAATCTTAGATTCCATCTAAAACGGCCATTACATAGCCTCCTATACAAGATGCATTGTGGCATCGCTATGTCTGGTGTATGTGGCTTAACTTGCCCCTTTCTGACTTTTTATCTTATTTCACAACCATATGAGCCTTAGACCTTGTACAACTACTGCCTGAATTTTGGACCAGAAGCAGACAACGGAACCATAGATGTAAGGCAATGGAAAATTCCCAAGACGTGGATGGCAGCACTATGGGACAATATGATGTGGGATCACACATTGCAATCGACCCACAGAGGCCATCTACCCACAGAGTCCGGATTAGTCGAACACCTACGTGATACCGAAAACTGGATAATTTACATAAAAAAAAAAAAAAAGAGGCCATCTATCCACCCACCCAGGAAAGTGGAGTTGTACCCGCACTTGCTTCTTAGCTTCGGCTGTGAATGTGATCGTCTGTCTGGCCTAGTCTAGCTATGGAATTGTCAACGACATACTACGTAATGCATCCAATGTTCCCTCTTCAGTTACCCGTCAATGTTGGTAGTGGACATATCAATAAATACTATAGTAAAACTCATATCTGTTGCTGAGATCAATGTGATTGTTAAATACTATACGAGTTCGTTCCGCTGAATCATCAAAACGTTAAAACCAACCAACCGATGTTATTGACCGCATCAACCGCCTTGCAGCCGTGCACACTCAACGAAACTCCAAATCTTCCTCAAGGCGGCATAGGATACGCATATGGCATATTCTTCCGTCCACAATGGTCCCTATTCTTCCTACCAACCAAAACAACCCACATCATCGATTCACGTGAGTTATTCCACGTCACCACCCGAGATCTCTGTAAACCATAATCAATCCTACGTGTCATACCACCTGCACACTTCCCAAAAAAAAAAACTCCTCAAACTTCCTCGTTCCCCCATCCACTGCTCAGCATCCAGCTACAAGTACTCTCTCCAAAATCCCCCTTCCGAGATTACCAACCCTAAACTCTGGATTCTTCCATGAACGGCCACGCGTCGCCGTCGACGTCTGCGAACACGGCGTTCTCCTTTATCTCCAAGGGGTGGCGCGAGGTCCGCGACTCGGCTGACGCGGATCTCCAGCTGATGCGAGCGCGAGCCAATTCCTTCAAGAACCTCGCATCCTCATTTGACCGCGAATTCGAGAACTTCATCAACTCCGCTTCGAATCCATTCTTCGTTCCCTCGCTGCGGTCCCCGTCGTCGTCTTTGGAAATCGACTTTGTGAAAAAATTGCAGCCGAAGATATCGGAGTTCCGGCGGGTGTACTCGGCGCCTGAGATAAGCAAGAAGGTTTTGAAGAAGTGGACCCCTACAGCGAGGCTAGGGATTGATTTATCGGCGATTAGAAACGCCCTGGTGTCGGAGGTAGAAGGCGGTTACAGGGGTGGGATTCGGGAATTTGATAGGTTTAGGCAAGGAAGGAGAAGAGTTAGTTTTACGGAGTTCTGGAGAGGGGATAAAGAGGAGAAGCGAGGGCAATTTCGGGAATGGGAACCTATTCGGTCGTTGAAGAGGCGGTTGAGAGAACTGGAGAAGAAAAGCGAATTCACGGAGTTCTTTGAAGGGTTTAAGAATAGTGAGTTCGTGGACAAAGTGAAATCCAGCTTGGTACGTTTTCGATTACAGCACGTTTTTATTAGGTTTTCAGGATTTATCATCCAAATAAGGTATTCGTTAAGGAATGTTTATAGTTTATATTTGAAGTGTTGAATTAGGATGCTTGTATGCGACTTACTGGAGTTGATTTGGTTTGGACTGGTTTCATATTCTAGTTTATGCTCTTACTTTTGATTAATCACCGAAAATATGAGGTTGGAAGGAAGTGTGTTTCGTTTTCAGGTTAATAGGTATTGCTAATACATCTAAAACAACACCTAAAACATTTAATAATTGTCCTTAGACATTCAGTGATTTTCCTTCTTCAGTAACTTTGAATTGTGTTATCGTTTGACCTTATAAATCTCAAATCTTTTCAATTCTTTATTTCCCATACTTTCTTTTAATAAACTGCACATGATTAATGGTTGCCATTCATTTCTCTTGGTTTCATGGAATATTAATCTCTTTAAGAACACTTGCTATAATTATAAAGGGCTGTTGATTTCGTCTAGTCAATTAGTGAATAGTCTTTTATTATTATTGAGAAATCAGCAGGGAAGCATAACCATTAAAAAATAGAAAATTACCGTAGTACCATATTTGTTCCCCTCAATATACTTGAATA
>JANSVB020000109.1:4827863-4844965 GCA_025504935.2 Erythroxylum haughtii | reverse complement strand
AATTGTTCGGACTACAGGTAAGTCAATTGCTTGAGATAAAGAAATCAACCTAACAGTTGATGACAGAGATAATATGACAAGAAATAAGCCCAGGTTTGAATTTCTTCGAGGGGTATAGAGACTCTGTGCTTTACATTTTTGAAGCATAGTTTGATGTTATTTAAAAAAAAAAAAAGAGGTTTGAAGTAGTTATCTTTTAGGTCTTCTGAGTGTTTATTTATGGCTTTCTGCTATTGCACTACATGCTTATGATTTTTTTGCTAAATCTATTAGTGATTTTTATGATTCTTTATTTGTTGAGATTGATCGTATTCAAGACATTCTTCATTTTGTCATTGTTTTTTCCCAAGGGGAAGATATTAGATTGTTTTGGTGACTGTTCAATTCAGGGGGAGATTTTAAGATATCTCCATGACTATTAGTCTTACTTTTTGGCTTCTTTTTATCCCACGAAGTTTGGATGATTGGACAATTATTTACTATTGTTTCTTTGGAAATTGATGTTAGATTAAGGGGAGTTCTTTTCTCATGTAGATTAAAAGTCTAGTTATTTTATTTAGGAGGAGTTTTATATTTATGACAATCAATGTCAAAAAGGAGGAGATTATTAAGATATAAGATGTATGATATATATCTTATTATTTGGTTTTGATATTTTTCGATAATTGGACATCTAAGATAATGTTGATGAGTTTAAAATTTAAATCAAAGTGGGATAGAATAAAATTTACTATCTTGGATTTCATTGGTTGATTATAGTTGTCTTGAAGGATGAAATTTAAAAGCTAGATAATTTTTGATAAGAGATTGTATCAAGATAGAACTCTATCTTATGAAGAGTCCTAAGTGAATCACGTTGAAATTTGACTGGTTGTGCCTACTGCGATGTGATCTCCTCTTTTTTGGTAGTGCAAATATTTTTGGGGGTGAAGTTGTGTGTAATGCTACTATTTTTCTTAATTTAGATAATCACACAACCGATGTTGTGTATGTGTGTGCTGCACTTTCTTTAGTGTGTCGTTGGTTGAAGAAGGTTGTCTTAATGGTTGGTACATTTTCTATTTGGTGTCTTTGCCGTTGATTGGGCAACTTTGTACAACTGGTTTTTTAATTGGAGTCTCATGTAATTTAGGTTATGTAGGGGGTTGCACTTTTCTTGGTTGTACGTGGTTGATGGGTTTAGTGTGTAGCTGTAATTTTATCGTAGCAAGTGCGTGATTCAGCTGCGTATTTGTCCATTCGTTAACATCAATTGAGGGTGGATTTTGGAATTTTTGTAACTGGGATTTTAAGTGCAATAACTTTATGTCTTATGAGCTGATTGTATGAAGACTGAACTCCATTTGTTGCAAAATTTTCTGTGGATCACATCACTTGGGCTGAATGGTTTTGTGCTTGTTTTCTTTGGTGTGCTGTCGTTGATTGAGTGTTTTTGCAGCTGTGATTTCTCTTGATAAAGGTGTTGTGTTTTCTTTCCATCGTGAGAGATTTTTGGTGTGTCGATGATAGTGATTTTCATGCGACAAACTTCCAGTAGCCTTAGTGTTTTTGCAGCCCTTTGTGTATGATATTTTGGTGAATTGAGATGTTTTGTGACTATTGTGCATGGAATTTTCAGTGATGATATTAAAGCCTCATAGCAGATCTTTTGATGGGCTACTTCTCATTCTTTCGTTGATGAAGCAACATATCAAAGGGAGTTGTTTTTCTGTTCTTTCTCAAGTGTTCTTATTTATTTTGAATTTTTGTTTAACCGCTTACGTTATTTTTTAAGTATTCTTTCGCTAAAAGATTGTTGAAAAAAAAATCCTCTATTGAGGTTAACACGAGTCGGTTGTGTTATTGGGTATGAAATTCTTTCACGGGTTGTGAGGACAAGAGATAATGTCAAGATTTGATTGATATCAGCTCAGTAAAATCTTGTATAAAACTATTATCATTAGTGAAAGAATTAAACTGAGTGAGGGCCCCGTAGATATAAACAAGGTAAGCCGAACTACGTTATCAAATTTTAGTGTTGATTTATATTTATATATTTATTTTTTTTATTTTTGATTATGCTAAAAAAGACTGCGATAAATTAAAGATTTTTGCAAAATTACCACACGCCTATAGTTCTTTCAAATTCATATGACATTATAAAGCAGTTATTCCCTTAGTCCAAAAGAAGACAAACAAGAGAATCACACAAGTAAATTGGTAGAGAGCTAACCAGCAGCTTCTTCCATTTTCTAGCTGCTAAATCCCACAAATGGGGTGCATTCGTATTACAAAGAGCTTGACTCAGTCGTTGGAGGAGTTTTTATTTTATTATTAATTCTATAATCAGAACTAATCAATAGTTAATTTAGAAGTTCATTGGAATAATACCTTAATGAATAAGACAACAAAAAGGACTAAAAAACCGAAGATCTCTTTTAAACGTAGTGGGGGTGTCCATCCCCAAAGTGAAAGCTACTTCTCTATTGTTGGTGGCCAACAAGCATTGAGTGGGATTAATATTAACCCTACTAATGGAATCTCTTTTGAATGTTGATTAATAATGAGAGAGTTTTGCAACAAGTAGGATCTAATAGTTAAAGTTTGATTATGACAAAATTCTCGACATTGTTAGTTTCGTAGCAAATAAAAAATAATGTCAAGAAAAAGGTGGAATAGGAATTTGGATGAGGATACCCACCTAACACCTTTCGCATTTCTTTCGTAAAGCACATAACATAATTATTGGAAACAAGGCACCGAGTAGCGCCATGAATCCAAAATACCACTTTCGAGAATTTTACAGGCATTTTAGAAGATATTTTCGTAATTGGTGATTAATTGCTTAATAATCAGCTTGGTGGAAATATTTAATAAAGTGTGTTCTTTTTTTTTCTGTAATGTGATAATTGGTACATTTCGGGACTTGTCATTGGGTGCATGCTACTTCTTTGCTGTCTTCTGGGCCCCACTTTGTGCTTTTGAGAAAGTGTATTCGTTACATTCCTTTAAATTGTGATTTTCAGAGTGCCAACTCACAAATATAATATAGTGGAAGGTGGTTCAATGATTACTTCTTCTTCCAATAAATATCTGTGAATGTTGCTGTTGTAATATAAGAAAAATTACGCATTCATATTATACGAGTAAACGTTATAAGGCGAAATTTGGGATATTAAAATAAGTATATCTCTCAACATCACATTTATTACATGCATATATTGTGAACAATAATGTTACTTTTGTAGTGTTTATCAAGGAGTTATTAATTAAAATCTCAATCATATTTCATATACTATGGATGTCTAATGTTTCTCGTCATCTCCCAAAGTTAGAATTTAAATATTTTCTTCAAATTAAAGTTATATAGCACAGGTGACTCTTTCTTTGACGACAACAACTGTCAATAATATCGATTGAGGAGAAAAACTAGGAATAAGTTGAAAAAAATAAAGACATCTTACACTAAGTGAAATGATCTCTAAAAAAAGAGCTCGATCTAAAGTTAGGACCGCTAACGCACCATAAAACAGAAATAGATAACGACTCAACATTATAAATACAAGTGATATGGGAAACGATGTTAATATATTTCTTAAGAAATAACTCTGATGTATTTCCTTAATTAGATCTTGATCTAGCACTAGAGTGGAGACAATAATGTTCATTTAGTGAAAATATAATAAATCTGGTTATTCATTTTCTGAAAACTATAAATTTGATTATTATTACAATTCGTTTCATTTGTGTAAAATTCTTTTCGATGTGAGAAAGGATAGAAGATTCAAATGAGCTGAGCATAAATCAAAATTCTCAATGCACCGCTTCGTTTAAGAGCCTTAACAAATTAAGGAAAGGAGTATATTGGATTGGAGTGTGTTAAAGAGAACTTGCCGAAAGGATGCCTCTCCACTAAGCATGTTTCTCTGCTCTTGACCCTATATTGAATTAACTTTAGTAGTTGGAAAAATATCAGAGAATAACACTGGTTAGCTTCTTTCGCTTTCTTTGCTCTCAATTTGGTGATGACCCATTTAAGAGACAGGTCACCAACGTAATGGTGAAGATTAGTAAGAGTGGTCCATATGTCCTCACTTTAGCGGCTGTGTCATATAAAGGAATGGCTCTTATATTAATCGGATATATGCATCATTAAACAGAAATCAACGAGGTGACGATGATGTTTATGATGATGATGATGCAATTAGGACCTTTTCACACAAAATATGTTTATGCGAATATAATATTACGTATTGTAGTAACAACATATGTATCCATTCAAGTGTTTTCTTCTTTAATTATTAGTGGTCAATTTCTCTTCTAAACAAATTTGGATTTCCTTAAAACTGACACAAGGAAAACAAATACTATGAGGCTAGTCACATTAAAAGATCATCACCACTTACTAGCTTGAAATATATATACCTTTTTCCAAATACTCTTCCCAGAGAGAAGGATTTATACAATATTCGATCTAGTGGGATGAAATGCAATGGAAGAGCTTTGCCTGGAAATGATGTGGTGTGTTCCACTAAGAAAATGTTATGTAATTGACTGATTAACCACTTAGGGAACATATGAGTACGAGCATGTACTAGGGTTTTAAACAAATGTAATGTTGATGAAGATTTAGATTTGAGATTATTGTCAAAACAGCGACATGGACTAAGAAAACAATGAATTAACAATAACAACCATATCATATTAAAGTGAACACCCTTCAAAGTTGTTATTTGAATCGGTTTTATGGAAGGTATCAAAAGTCACCATCGTACATAATAAGGGTCAAGAACTTTGCTATCTAACTAGATCCCATTATGGAAACTTCCTCTCCATATTTTCTAACCCGAGCATCAATTAAGAGGAATAACACTAGAAAAATATGCTCCATCGCTAGATACAAAAGAGGGATTTGACTTTTGGATGCATGAGTAGCGTCTGCTTTGCATTAATATATGCATATGTTTCTTGACATGGACAATTCATGTGGTAGATTTGATGGTTTCACCTTCTAACACACAATTTAGTAGCTAATTAAATTATTACTTCTCACTAATCCTTTTGTTTAGAAAGATGAGGAGGAAAAATTGAGGGGAGTGAGGGGAGGATGCACTTGGGAAAACAATAGTTAAATGATTATACATGTGAAAATGTTCTTACGAAAGTCTAATTTGTGCGAACCTAAATCCTGGCGTTGATGAAACTTCATGGACAAGTATAGCATAGAAATTAGGGGAAAGACATTCAATTCCACGAGTACTGCATCAGTTTCTTGATTGTACAATGCGCATATTACTATTGCAAAGCATAAATGTTGCCTTTGTTAGTCGTAGAATCTATGCAGTGTACACAACATGACTGAGAAAGTCAGCTTTTGTGCTACTCTCCACAAGGATTGGACAGACTGATACCTATCACAAAAGACATTACCCAATCCACAGTTTCTGAGGTTATTCAAGACTTGATGGGTACTTTAGATAGGTGAGATAAGCGCACTTTTTGTGGCAGCTTTCCGCAGTGGTGAAATTAGTGAAGTGTCTGTCTGACAGGAAAAAAGATTTCCAAGCTCTTAGCAGGTTTTGATTAAAGAAGCTTGGGAAAGCATGAATTGACTGAATGACTTGGAAAAATTAGTACGTGACATGGCTAAAGGTCATGCACATTACAACACTGCTGAGTAAATATATTAAGTGTTCTGTTTCAGTAATATCTGATTCGGTTATTATGTTCTAATATTGTTTTATTTATGTAAAATTTATATAAATGTAATGATAAGATTTAATAAAATATAGTAAAAATATTATGATTAAAACAAGAGATCTAATCCTTATAAATGTTAAATTTAGCACCTGCTACCGCCCATTTGTTTAGCAGATTTCCATTAGCGAGTGTGACCTGGTTTAAATACCAGTCACATTCCCATCGAAGCTTTTACAGTCATAGTCTCTGATGGTGATGGGAGATTTCAGACAGTGGTCTTATATAGCTTCCAAGGCCTCCTTCTGTGTCTTTATTGTTGCCTTTTAAAATGATTTTCTAATTTTTCTAGTAACCCTTTTTTGTTTTCCGTCTCCACATCAAGTTAGGGTGCTATGGAGTTTTGAAGAGGTGCTTAAAAAAGTAGAAAAGAATAATAGGAAAAAGACACAAAGTGGTGGAGAGGAAATACCAGTCACTGCAAACAAATTGAGCTAGATACAAACTTGCTTTTATCATTTGCTGGTGCATGGTAGGTATTGATTCTTCAACACCAAAATAAATATTCGTGTGATAACAAAAAATAGGAAAAATTAAAGGTAGGGCCCTTTTATTTTGGAATGCATTTGATCAGGACTTGGACCCACTGTTGAATTTTGCAAATTAGACATGAATGATATTCATCAGATTTGACAATTTTAGTATCTGTGCACCCAATTTATTTAAGTTGGTAAATTTTTTTCAAGTTGCTCTTAAATTCAATCTAGATGTAGTTGAGAATTAAAGCAGAGGAAAACCGATCTTCCCTATACTGTATAAGAGTATATGATTTGATGTTATATGTGTATAGACCTGCAGAATGGAGGTATATTTCTATAAATATTAATCTCTTATGGCATATAATTAGATGTAAACTTTTTGAGCATTAAAGTAGGTGTATTGGAGTGGTTGGCTCTGTGTTCCCTGGCAATTTAATTGCTTTATCTTCAAACTCTTGCATCCAACCACATAAAAAGAAAAGAAAAACGGAAATTAAAATGGAAGAAAAGAAGTGGAAATACACACAGGAGTACGAAAAAGACAAAGAGATATTTATTATTGAATTGAACAACAAAGGAATCCCTCAATTTCAACCCCACACAGTTTTCATCATCATCATCGTCGTCATCATCTTTCTTTCTTTCTTTCTTTTTATTAATAATCAATTTAATCTTTTGTGGAGGGATTTGGAAGGAGACGTTTCCTCGTTCTTCGTCTGTTTTTATCTTCTCACACACCTTGAAATCGCTCTACGTTTCTGTTCTTTAATTTTTTGCGCAGTCCTTGTTTTTATTGAAGATATACTGGCATACGCATACAGCTTTCTTCATATCTCTTTCTATCTCAAAGGGTTGGGGTCAAATCGAAGAAGCTCCATTGTTTTGATCTCTTCGCAGGCACTACCTCACTCAAAGGCCATAAAAGAGAGAGGGAGGAAGGATGACTGTGGTGTGTGGATAACAACCCTTCATATAGTTTATTATTTGCACACCTCCACTCCTAACCAGAGCAGAAACACTACTTGTCATATATAATTATGTTTCTTATATAGAGAATTTGTTCTCTGTGTAAAATTTCTCGACTACCAATTTTGCTTAGTCATAGAAATCCCTCCAAATATACCTTTTATGCAAGAAAAATAGCTTCATGCAATAATGGATAACTAGTGAATAAAGAGGAGTATCTTTTTTTCTCTGCCTTTTGAATTCTTTTCACTTCTTATCTGTTCTCCTTTTCAGTGGGGGTGTTGCAGAGATTTGAGGGTCTGACAAAGTGCTGAGACTGAAAAATATTGTAGGATATTTAGATACATAGATACCATATACACAGATAATCAAAGACATGGTGGGTGCGGTGTTTTTGTGTTTCTGATGTACTTCTTTCATTGTCAAATTATATCAGTCATGACAGTATATATACAACTCCCCCCTTTCCCTTTCTCTTTATCTCTCTGATCAATTCAAGGACTTTAGGTCATTGTAAATGAAAATTCTTTCTTCTCCGTTGCAGCGGGGATGATCATGAAGCACGTGCACGCGAAGATTTCCATCACAACAGGTTCCAATGATATAAAACTCTTACTATAATCAACACCTTGTCTTTCTCTTTCCCTATCAATCTTTGTACCGTTCTCTCTCTCTCTTCCATTTCTATTTTCTTTAATTCTCCATATAAACAGCATATATCCTTGTACTTTCCCTTCTCTTCTATCGCTTCTTCTAGATGGGACATATAGAAGCTCTAGAAGTGGAAGTGCTTTACATCAATATAATTACATATGTGCTCCAAATGTTTTCAGTTAGTATGGGAAACTCTTTAATCTTCGCTCAAATCTTGGTATATTCACTAAACTTTTTCGTGTTTCTTCAGTTCCAAGCCACGGCTGAGCAGAAAAGCATCTTATACCGACTAGCTTAATCACTGTGAAGAACTTATCAATTCTCAAGTCTCCTTGATGGGCTGATCCGCAAAGCACCCAAAACTCTTAAGGTATCTTCTACGCGTATGCGTACGTGGCTATATCTTGTGCACGTATAAGTATGTGCATGTATGTGCTAGTAGCAGTATATGATATGTGGATGTAAAGACCGACTAATAACGCTGTCTCTTTTTCAGAGGAGAAGATCATAGTTTTTCACGAACAAATCGAACCAGATGGCGACGTTCTTTCATGGGAATCCCGAAATTCAAGCTGCTGCTGCAGCGTCAGCTGAGGGACTCCAAACCCTCGTACTCATGAACCCTACTTATGTCCAATACTCCGACAGCCGTTCTCCTACTGCTCCTCCGACCAGCAACCTAGTGTTTCTCAACTCCGCCGTCGCCCCCGCCAATCTTTCTCAGCCTCCACATCTCTCTGACGCTCCTCCCAACACCCAACAATTCGTCGGAATTCCCTTAGACCCTAGCTCCCACAATAATTCTTCAACTTTGCATGGACTCATCCCTCGGGTCCACTACAATTTTTACAATCAAATTGATCCTGCCTCGACCGCGCGTGAAGCTCCACGCGCCCAGCAAGGTCTCTCCTTGAGCCTCTCCTCGCAGCAACAGCCTGCTTATGGATCGCAGGCTCAAACTTTGTCTGGAGAAGATATGAGGGCTTCTGGTGGGTCGGTGTCGCCTGGTTCGGGTGTGACAAATGGTATTTCGGGTATGCAAGGTGTGTTGCCGAGCTCCAAGTACCTGAAGGCTGCTCAGGAGCTTCTTGATGAAGTTGTTAACGTGAATAACACTGGAATCAGAAGTGAGTTGCCAAAGAAGAGTGGTAGAACTAGAACTAGCAGCGGTAATAACGTCGCCGGAGAATCACCGGCCGGTGAAGGGTCTGGCAGTTTAGAAGCAAATGGTAAGCGTGGAGCGGAGCTTAGTACTGCAGAGAGACAGGAAATTCAGATGAAAAAGGCAAAGCTTATGAGCATACTTGACGAGGTACGTCATAACTATTCATTTTTTGCGTTCTTGTCGATGCGTTTTTATGGCTTTTTTTTTTGGGTATAAGATGTAGTCTGGTTAGCGGAAAAAGATGAAGTTTCGATGAATGGTAATAACAAGTGCTTTAAGGTTTTATTTGTTGAGAGAGTACAAGGAAATTGATTTGGGTCTCTTTCAATAGCAGAGTTCCATTAAAGGAAATTGATTCCGAATTTGTGTCAGGTGGTGTTTTCAGTATGTTAAGGTCTTAAAAACTTTTGAATTTCTAAGTCCCACCTCTCTGGAACCTGGTTTTCGATAGACAACGGTATCTTTTCCTGCGAGTCCGATCTCCAAACTCATTTTAGAAGAATGTCCAAGTAGACATTAGCAATAAATAAAGAACTTGAATTTCTCGAGTTTCCAACTTATAAGGAACCTGGGGAGTTGCAGAGGTTAAATCGAACCCATTAACCTGTATTACAATTTACAACCATAAATTGAAATAACTCCTCCTTACTTCAATTGTTCTGTTAAATGAAGGTGGAGCAAAGGTACAGGCAGTACCATCTCCAAATGCAGGTTGTGATATCTTCTTTCGAGCAATTGGCAGGAATTGGTTCGGCAAAGACTTACACAGGTTTGGCACTTCAAACAATCTCGAAGCAGTTTCGGTGCTTGAAAGATGCGATAACAGGTCAAATTAAATCTGCAAATAAGAGCTTGGGCGAGGAAGATTGCCTAGGAGGGAAGATCGAGGGTTCGAGGCTCAAGTATGTTGATCATCAGCTTCGGCAACAGCGAGCGCTTCAACAGTTGGGAATGATCCAGCACAATGCTTGGAGACCCCAAAGAGGGTTGCCTGAAAGATCAATTTCTGTTCTTCGCGCTTGGCTTTTTGAGCACTTCCTCCATCCGTAAGCTCACTGAAAATAGCCCCATTTGGTTTCTTCAGTTTTTCATTTGGAAGTTCTGTCTTTCTGGTCCTATTTAATCACTTCAACGTCAAAAACAGTGATGTTTAATTTGTTTTCCTCCAAACTTAACAACTTATTCAACTTGTATTTCAGATATCCCAAGGATTCAGACAAACACATGTTAGCAAAACAGACAGGGCTTACAAGGAATCAGGCATGTCCCAACTCTGCAATTTCACATTTGTTTAAGCTATTTTGTCTTAGTTCCCATGATCAATTTTTCTTCGAACTTTCTGTTTCAGGTTTCTAATTGGTTCATCAATGCTCGTGTTCGGCTTTGGAAGCCAATGGTGGAAGAAATGTACTTGGAGGAAATTAAGGAACAAGAACAGAATGGATCAGAGGACAAAACAAGCAAGAGTGAACAGAATGAAGATTCGGCTTCAAAGTCAGCTCCACAAGAGAAGAGTTCTGGCAATGGAAACCAAACCAAGAGTCTCAAGTCCTTAGACAATTCACCAAACCCTAGCACTCCTGGAATCTCAATATCTGCAACTTCTACATCTACAATGAGAGGAAATGTCCCAAACCAGTCTGGTTTTTCCTTCATAGGAGAGTTAGAAGGAATTACACAAGGAAGTCCAAAGAAACCAAGGGGCATTGAAGTGATGCAATCCTCGATTACTGTACCATCCATTGGCATGGAGATCAAGCCTTATGAGGCAAACAACGATCAGGTTTCTTTGAAATTTGGAAATGAGAAGCAGGGTAGAGATGGGTACTCATTCATGGGAGGTCAGACCAGCTTCATTGGAGGTTTCGGGCAATACCCAATCGGTGAAATCGGAAGGTTCCAAGCAGAGCAGTTCACACCAAGGTTCTCAGGCAATGGTGTCTCTCTTACTCTTGGCCTTCCTCACTGTGAGAATATTCCCTTACCTGCCGCGCACCAAAGTTTTCTTCCTAATCAAAGCATTCAACTGGGAAGAAGAGCAGAACTTGCTGAGCCAACCGAGTTTGGAACCATTAATACTTCTACACCGCATTCTTCTACTGCCTATGACGGTATCAACATTGACAGCAGGAAGGGGTTTGCTGCACAGCTGTTGCCTGACTTCGTGGCTTGATCGGCATATTTGCTGAAGTACATGAAGAAGTGAGTGAAAGAAGGTTTCATAGGCATAGCTCGATGATCTCTTCTTTACCATCTCTTAATGTTCCAAGTTCCAACATTAATTTCGTAGCAGGGAAAGTGTAATGGGTAGTGTAAAGAAACAAGAAAAACTTAGTATAGGTCTACACTCTGGCATAGAACTATTGAGTTCTTAGACAGTTTAGGGATCTTGATAGTATATATGGTTGAACATTGTATATTTTTTTGTAAGTTCCGCATATGGATAGATGGATTGGTGTCATAAGAATTAGATATTGGTGTATACCAATACAGTATCTATTGTGAACAAATATGGTGTCAATGTGGATATTATATGGAATAAAGAGCAGTAAAAACCAAAACTCAGTCTTAATAGAGTTCTACGGGAAATGAAACTTTGAGTATTGGGATGAAATATTCTGTAGACCCTGTATGACTCTGTTTCTCATTCTGTCAACGTTCTTAATGAGATAAAAGAAATGGGTTTTCCGGATGACAGTGGCTGGTATTTTTTTTTAAAATCAAATCATCTGACTTTAAATCAGCACTGCTGTCTTAGATTGAACTGGAAAAGGTTCAGGATTCGAGGAATCACATCCAATGCGAAACTACCTTTCAGATGACTCTGGTACGCAACATGTCAGGTTCCTTTCAAGCTTAGGTCTCAAAAAAGACGATTACACGACACATAACCTTTGGAGTGCAAGTTGCTTAGAACAAGACTTCTGAAGCCCCCATAGATCTTCTCTAAAAAGTTTCAGGAAAATGTCAAAGTCCAAGGTGTACAGAACGGATAATGCATTCTTCCTATTTGTGTGTTTTTCCTATAATGTATTACTTCTCTTTAACGATACTTATGTTTTGCAAATTGTTTTATCAGCTACCAGTCGCTGAACAATTTGCAAAAGGACATTACATTAATGAGACTGTTCCATCTCTCTCGTACGTGCACGTCACATGGCTCAACAGTCGTCGGATTCGTAGTTTCGCAACTGCCATGAAATGACCAATCTTTTTCATGTTCTTGAATCTAGTGAGGCTAGCATGAATGGAAAGGATAAAAGCAGTTTTAGTTCAATCGAAATAAATGAAACGCTTAATTGGAGCTGAATTGGCACAACCCCAACCCCAGGCCCAGCATAACCATTTAAGATATATATTTTAATTAGTAATCTCAAGTGAACAATAAGGTTATGGTTATGAAATTTAACCTTTAAGAAGTTTTCAAATTAAATTTGAATCATATGTATGCACCATCAGGAAAGAAACTAAACCAAGTGTCCCGTTGATAAGAGTATGATAGAATCTCTCAGCTCCAGACCTAATAAACCAAAATAGTAAATAGGAAAATACAATAATTATTGCGTTGGCAGAAAGCTAATATGATAAGATGATGCCCTGAAAATGGCAAGGCTGGTTAGATCCAAACATGATGTACAAGAACTTCAAAGCGTAAACAAATTGTTTAGCTCCAATCCAGTCAGTAACATTTTAGAAATGCATGATCTGACAACTAATGTAAAATCTCAATCTGTTAGATACGGTAAGTATGTGTATGCAGCTTAGACACTTCTTATTGCAGTGGCAGTTGCGTCCAAAACCAAGCGCCAGTCTTTGCAAAAACAAAGTGTAAGATAACTACTTAACTGTATCCATGTACGGTGATTGGAAGCCAAATTACATAATACCGTAAAGATGATTTCTCATGCAATTGTTTAGACATATATATATGTGCCTATGGTCGTTCCCATGGCAACCTTTTGACTTGTACACCACACTTCCAGTTAAGTCAGGTTAAGGATGTGCTTATTTGCCGAATCATTTAGTCAAAATCTATGCCTGCTATATATCCTGATGGCAATGAAAACAACTATTGAAAATGTAGCTTCCAAGGAATGCCAGACCTCAATATCAGTCTTAAGCTCCCGAGAATCCTCACCGCTAGTTGCAGTGCAATCAATTAAGGGATTTGTGACCTTACGAATGGAAGCTAAATCTCCAGCATGTAAAATTGCCACGCTAATGGCCTTAACGACCTTATTTCAGTGGCTTTAGCTGTTGAATTTGTGTGCTCAGGAACCCAAATATTTTCTGTGATTTATCTACCCAACTATAAACTAACTCCTTCAAGATCTCTATAGTCTTAAAATTTCGACAAGCCCGTCATAAATCTGATAGATGAAGTTGAATTACTTTCGTTGAATCTTCGTGAATGCCACTTCCCGGACATTTCTTTGCCTCGGATTTAATCCTATTAGAGCATTGACATTCAGTTTCCAATAGGCTAGAATTTCAGTTCTAGTAGGATTTTTATTCAATTTCATTATAGGACTTTAATTCCTATTTTTAGCAGATTTTTTGCAACTGTTCTTATCTGTTGCAGCTAGCTTTATCTTTGGATTAGAATTAGAATTCAAGTAGGATTATTATGTTTTTGTTTTCTATTTAAACACTTGTCATCATTAATAAAAGCATCTCTTTTTTTTCCTGCAATTTCAGCAATGGAATTCCTTCTCTTATCTTTCATTCCTTCTTTCTTCTATTCTGTTTTTTATTTTGCAAAACTGTAGTCATGTCACGCTATAATTATCCAACAAATCCAATCATCATCTGTTAACAGGGCCCATCATCATCTTCTGTGTACATATTTTCAAGTTGCTCCTAAGGTCATTCTTAGGTGATGGAGGTGGTGATGTCACTGACTGAATGACTCAAAAAGTATTAAGAACGGATGGCTTGAATGGAAGGAGTGTTGGACAAAGAAAGAAGAAAGAGGCAAGTATTTTCTTTTAAAGGAATTATAGCAAGAGGGAGGATGTTAATCAACATATACTTTTATTATAATGATGTTAGAAATTTATAAATATAGTTTACATAGGAAAGGTGCTTAAAAATAAAGTTAGTTAGATAGAAAGATAGGATTCATAACTTATTATTTTCAAGTTGGAGGTTGATATACGATATTGTAATTCTACATGAACTCACTTAAATTTATTCCAATTTTTTTCTCATGTCCTCACAAAATTCTTCATTAGTATAAGTTCTATATGTGAGGAAAAATTCACAACTGAAGTAGTTCCATTCATAACTTACTATCTTAAGGTGTGAGAGGCAGATATCAAAAACTTACAAGTTGAGTAATCCCGTTCGTGACCCATTAGTTTAAGATTTTGAATTGGATATGGGTTTACTTGAATCTGGTTAAGTTTCTCCTAAAGTTCCCATGAAAGCTTTATTATAATACTATATTTCTAATGCACTGTAATACTAAAAGAACATATACATATTTATAATATTAACCAAATTATTATACCTAACTCTTAACTTTTTAAAATATTCGGTGAGAGGCAAAGACTATAAGTTTTAATATTTCTATCAATAATAACATACAATAAATCACTTAGAGTTTTATTAATTACCTCGATTTGGCCATTATTTTATGGATGGCAAGTTGTAGAAAATAGTAAATTAATTCTTAACTTTTCTTATAAATTTTTCAAAAAATAACTCAAGACTTATATGAAACAATGGTTCTAGGAACCCCATGCATTTTAATAATTTCCCTAAGAACAATTAACTAATGTAGGATGTATCATTGGTATTTTAGTATATGATGAAATATACCATTTTGGAAAACTTATCCACTAATACGAAAAACTGAATCCTTACCCTTCGTCAACTTATATAAACCCAATACATCGATCAAAAGATTTACCTATATTTCACTAATTATAGGTAAAGGTATGTATGATTTATATGTTTGATCTCTAAATTTGGCTTGCCTATATGTAATATATCTTTCACACACTCTCTACATCTCTCCTTGCTTATAGCCAAAAGAAATGTTCATTCAAAACCACAAGGGTCTTTTTTACTTTAGAGTGATCCATTAAGCCTCCCTGATGTGATTCTCTCGTAAGTAACTCCCTTGAAGAACTGTGAGGCATACATAATAAGTTCTCTTTAAACAATTATCTTCCATGCCTATAAAACTTTACAAATGCAGAATTTTCACATACTTTAAACATATTACGAAAATCTAGATAATCTACATATAAATTTGTAATATACTCAAAACGCATCAGTTTAGTACTTAACAAAGCATGTCTCATAGATAAAGCATTAAGGAATTCCACCCACTTGGTGTGTCCCTTGCTTAACTTACTTTAACCTCGAATTTAACTTACTTTGACCTTGAATATTATTTTAATGATTCGTGGTCTATATATATCACAAACTTTTTACATTGCAAGTATTGTTACCAAGTCTTTAATGCTCTCATCAATGCATACACTACCTTATCATAAGTTTGGTAGTTCAAGGTTGCCCCATTAAGCTTCTCACAAAGGTGTGCTATTGGTTTCCTATCTTGTATTAAAACTTCACTAATTCCTAAATCATTGTCCTCAATCTCAAACGTGTTGGTAAAGTTAGATAAAGCTAATAAAGGGTCCAAACATATCTTTTGATAAGTTAAAAGCTCTCTTTTGATCATCAACCCACTTAAATCTGAAACTCCTTTTCACTACGTTAGTCAGAGGTATAATAATTATGCTCAGGTCCTTAACAAATCATGAAAATTCCTATCATCATTTATGGTTTTTGGTCTTGGACACTCTCTCCTCATCTACTTTTATTCCTTTTGTACTCACCATATAACTAAGAAATACAGCCTGTTTATTTCAAAAAGAACACCATTTGAAATTCACATATAACTTTTCTTACCTAAACATATGTAAATCCTGTCATAAATGTTCAATATACTCATCAAAGATCTTGCTTTAGATAAAAATATCATCAAAATGAAAAACAATTTCCTAAAAACTATCAAAAAACATCATTCATTAATCTTATAAAATTGCAAGGTGCATTAGTTAAACCAAAAGGTATTACTATCTAATCATACAAACTATATTTAGTTTTAAAGGCAAATTTTCAATAATCACTTACTCCAATCATAATTTCATAGTAACTAGATTCTATATCAATTTTAGAGAATAAACATGTACCATGCAACTCATCAAACATATCATCTAACATATGGATAGGATATCTATACTTGACAATTTTTTTTAGTGGCGTAATAATCTACACAGATTTTCTAAAATCTATCCTTCTTTTGTGCTAGCAAAATAGTCATAAGACAAAGGTTTAAGTTCTCTCTCATGTAATATCCTGTTACCCATGTTAAGGCTAGAATAGCGAGTTATGAGAAATCATTGAGAAATTAGGAAAATTTATGTCATGCATAAGTTAAGTATGACATGCACATTTTTGCACATTCATATGACTATACATGCATTCATTGACATTTTTTGGGTATAATTGAATTGAGTTGTGATTATTGAAAATTTTTAAGAATTTGAATTTTATTTATATTGGAAATATTATTGATTAGTGGAATTGTGATATTTTTTTAATTTTGGTGATTTTCAAAAATTATGAATTTTTATGGAAAATAGAAAAAAGGAATCAAAAGAAGATTATAGATAGTTGTATTGTAAAGATAGAATTAATGGAGTTAGTTTCAAAAGAAATTTAGTTAGAGTTAGGCCTTAGGAAAAGTGACAAGTGTTAAGTTGCTTTTATTATTTGTCAGAAGTAAGTTTTGATATCTGAGAGTTAAAAGAGTTTTGATATCTGAGAGTTAAAAGACTAAGTTTTTTCTTATCATCACCTTCTCCGAATTTCTTCCCATACACAGAGTTTTCCATCAATCTCCTTAACTTTTCTTTTTCATATCCCTCACCACTTCTCCCACAGCTAAGTGTTTCTTCTGCCGTAAGAAAAACTAGAAGTTGGTTAGAGTTCACAGTGGGTTACGTGTTCTTACATGGAGTTTAGGGTTTTGGGGTAGTTGAAGATTTTGGAATCTTTAACAAGTTGGTATTGAGAAAATCTTT